>LKNJ01000001.1:0-164855 GCA_002120245.1 Maccullochella peelii
TGAAAATGTTGCTCGACAAAGACTTCAGTATCGCTGACAGACAAGCAGGCAAGTATTTGTACAAATGCATCTTCGTTAGAGAGAAAAGAAAGAGTATTTCCATGGAAATACATAAAGAGCACAGCGAGGATCTGCATCTTAGTGAATTAGACTGACATTATTGCACACAACAACAGGGATTACATGTTGCAATGAAAACTCAAATTCCACATAGTGCTTGTCCAGGGCCAGAGCCGGAGGCGCCTCCTCTCTCAGAAAGTGCTGAGACCATGAAAACATCTCTTTCTGCCAGAAAGCATCAGGGCAGAGTCATTACATGAAGTCTTCATCAGTCCTTTGTAGTCAGAATTTAGAACAAAGAAAAGGGAAGGAAGACAAGAAGGTAAAGAGTTAAAAAATAAAAAATAAAAAATAAAAAAACCATGACAACCTCCATCGTTATCTGAGAGGAATCAGGGTGGTGTGGATGTGAGTCTGTCCTCTCCTCGGTCCTCAGTGTAATTTGTCAGAATTGGCTGGTCAGGTCTGGAGCTCAGGGCTGGTGTGAGCGGTTGTGAAATGTGACATTAGGACATGTCTACACGTATGAGACCACACAGACCTATCACACTGGGGAGGTACACACACACCCCTCAGACACTTAGCTGGTGGTGATATCTAACAGACAACAGATATTCCTCAGACATATTTCTGCTACTGCAGGTCATTTTTCTCTCAACCTGCCTTGTTTATTTCCAATACAGTTAATGATTTAATGCTTCCAAGAATGCCTTTTGACAACCCACCATGAAGAGGGGATGACGTTGTTGCTTTCAGTGAAAGGTTGGATGTATATGTGCACACTAGGGAGGGGGTGTCTATGATTGTTAGACATTTTGTGCAGTCAACTTTTGGAATAAAGCGTAGTGTGCCCTACACGGCCAAAGATCAAATTTAGACAACCAGACAAGCGTTTAAGTTCTGAAACAAATTATCATGTTGGGCCGTCATCGAAGCTTGTACCTGTATATTGAGCAGGTGAGGAATGTAGTTTGAAATAGTCTTAGATAACACATCTGTCTTTTCAGCACTGGATTTCTCTCTTGTTGAACATCAGAGCAAAATGTTTAGAAAAGAAGACTCGCCATGTGGAGCTTCTGACACCAAAAGCATTGACGATCTCAGTTTCAGAAATGGTTCTGGTTGATAGTTAATTTGTGTCAAGTCAGACTGCAAATTTATTTAGACTAAAAGGTACCTTGAGGAATTTTGGACCACTAGTAATGCAATGGAGCAATGTTTTTACAAGTGGCTCCACATTTAGTTTTTATCGTACATGCACACATGAGGACCCACATGTACACACACAGGCGACGCAATACACGCCGTCCTGCCGGGAACAGGAGGTGGCGATAAAGCGCAAGAAATGCAAATAAAGAAACGCAACAATGTGTTGCAAAGGCACTGAAGGAGAAAACTGAAATCTAACAAACATGGATGTAAACAATACACAATTCTAGAGCTGCAAGAATTAGCAATTATTAGCAATTTTAAAAGCAAAGCATTTAATGGTTCCAGCTCATCAAATGAAGTGTTGGTCAGACAAAAGAAGGCATTTGATGACCTCACCATTGGCTTTGGGAAATTGTGGTACATTTTTCACTATTTTCAGATGTTTTATAGACCAAACAATCAATCGATTAAGCAAGAAAGTAATTGCCACGTCAATCGAGAATAATCGTTAGTTACAGCATAACACAAATTTAAATATTTAAAAATTGTCTTTGCAAATGTTTTATGTGAAAGGAAAAGCATTCAACACGTTTGTTAGATATCAAGGATACACACGTGTTTTTGGTCAGAAACACAAACCTTTGGTTTGTTTATAAGAAAACACCACAGAGTACCTTTAACTGAAATCTTTGTGCCTACTGTGTTTTCTCTAGTCAGAAAAGAGCTGTTTGATGTGAGGAAGCTACACAGAGCAGGTTACTTGCAGGGTGTCTTTCTAACAAGGCAGCACTCTGGCTCCAGTGTATTAACGGGCTGCTAGAAGGCCTCATCCTGTTACTTGATTCATTTCAGTTCTTCTCTCCATCCCTCCTCCTTCCTTTTCATCTGTCCATCTCTCCGTAGTGCTGCTGCCTCTGAGGTCTCTCACACAGAGTCATCAATCACCAGGCCCTCTTCCAGGGCTGTCCACTTTTGTGTGTGTGTGTGTGCGCGCGCGCATGTGTGTGTGACATAAAGAGTGAGAGTGAGGGAAGTCGAGCAAAAGAGCGCTCACAGAGGATAACAAGACCCACACAGAGGCCAAACCATACCCAATTCTTATCCCCTATTCTCTTCCCTTCCTTTTACTGCTGCACTCATTTCCTCAGTGGTCCCAAAACTTCCTCCATGACTTTCTGAAATACAGCCAAGCATGAGCCCAATACTTTTATAAAAAAACAAAAAAAAAAGATAAAACTGGGCACTAGTCCTCCATGGTTCAACTGAAACAAAGCTGGCAGTGCAGCCAGCAGGGCCTGAAAGGATATTTAGGCAGGGATTTTGCACTCTCAATCCAAACACAAAGGTCATATACATGAATCTTAATATTTAAGAGGCATTAAAAGTCAGATGATCGATAAAACCCTGCCTGCGGGGCCACAGCTCATTGAAAGAGAAACATTTGTGTGCGAGAGGCAGAGACATTAAATGTAGGGATCCATATCTGTGACGGCCGGCTCTGTCTCCCAAGGACGGCTCCGCTGTGAGCACAATCACAGTCTACAAACTCTTCTCAATGTCAGCAACACACAGAGATCGCTGTCCGAGTACTGTCAGCAGAGGTGGGGGAAGGGCAGCCAGTCAGTTGCAGGAGTTTAATACAACATAATAGAGAAAGAGAAACACACACAAAGTTGTGTTTTCAGTTGCTGAAACGATTGGTGGCACAAAATTGACTGGAAATGAACCAACTTCAAATTCCTAATCCATTAATTGTTAAAGGAATAGTTCAACATTTTGGGAAACATGACTCTTTGCTTTTTGCCAAGAGTTGGATGAGATGGTCGATACCACTCTCATATCTGTCCATTAGACATCAAGCTGGAGCCAGGAGACGATTAGCTTAGCTTAGCATAAAGACTGGAGGAGCAACAAAATCCAAGGAAGAAATCGAGCACATGTAAAACCACAACTTGTCGTTTTTACACAAGATATAATGTGTTAATTAGCTTTAGAGATATTGGTAGGTGAATTTTGTTACCTTTAGACAGAGTCAGGTTAGCCGTTTCTTGCTGCTTCCAGCCTCTATGTTAAGCTAAGCTAACTGTCTCCTGGCTATAGCTTCATATTTACTGTATAGACATGAGAGTGGCGCCAATCTTCGTATCCAACTCTCGGCAAGTAAGCTAGTAAGCGTATTTCCCAAAATGTCGAACTATTCCTTTCAGTTTTCTTTACATTACTTTTATATAATTGTAAATTGAATATCTTTAGGTTTTGGACTGTTTTGAAGTAATAAAGCTCTACCAACACTTGTATTTGGGTACTCATATGTGCCAATGAACAGGTTTTTAGACCAATTAAATTCCTGACTTGGCACTCAGGTAAGGGACATATCTAAGGTTGAATAATAATAGATGACACCATATTTTGTTGATAGAGACAGGAAAAGTAAATCTGTTGGGAGGTAACCTAGCTTGTATGGAGGAGGTAATATCCCAAAAGGTTAGCTCATTAATTGATTCATTTTCTGTTGATTGACTAATTAACAACAATTTCTATGATAGATTGAATGATAGATCATTTGTCACTGATGAATCAAACATATAAACCATTCATTGGTTACACCTTTTCAATTTTGAGGATTTTCTGCTTGAACTGTTATACCGACAAGACAAGCAATTTAAAGATGCCATTTTGGGCTTTGTGCACTTTGTGAAGGTCATATTTTGACATCTTATTGGCTAAACAATTCCTCAATTCATCAGACAAGTAATGCATAGATTAATCAATACTGAAAATAATCATTAGTTGCAGACCTAGTTTCAGTCTCCGCCCAACATTATGACTTTAACCGCGAGAGAATGTGAAAAACCAAAAGTCAAATTGAATTAATTTGCAATAGCATCTTCTTGTAATGCAGTGAAATTTAATGATGACACTGCCGTTGTAATCCATCTTCCTATTGAGAGGCAAACACTAACAGAATTGTCTCCAATGTGATTAATTGACTTTGCCGAAATAAGAAAATAATTTGGTTTGGTAAACAGATACGTGCACCGCCCCTGACAGACTCTCATTAGAAAGCAGTGATTACTTACTTTATTAGACAATTGGGGGGGGGGCTACTGATCTGAGGCAATCTCGCACAGTCAAAAGAGTCATTACAGTTACAGTATCACTTCATGTGCTGACACAGATCAGTGTGATTTGGAAGAGCCTTAAGAACAGAGCAGAGAAGCTGTTTCCTTTTGTTTAAGACAGATGGAAATATGTTTGGACAAGAGGGAGATTGCTAAAAAGCTAAACTAGAGACGGCTAAGAGAGCATCAGTGGATGAGTTAGAGAGATTTAATAATTAAAAAGGTCAGGCTACCTGCCTGCTGTGTGTGGCTTCACACAGGCACACACACACACACACACACACACACACACACACACACACAGTTCTGAGAGAGGCACAATGCACACTGGGGAAAAGACTGAACAGACAAGTCATTTGGGGGAATGATCATTTTCCCTTGAACACAGTGTAGTTTGTGAACTAATTGGGTGAATCCATAATTAATTTGCTGACATTAAGCCTTCGGGTCTGCTCCACTAAGACTCTACTTTCCAAGGATGTGAGGAAGTGCTAGTGAAGCCTCGGGCTCACTGCTGAAGGGGGAGACTCTTGTTCTGATGCTTCACAGTGCAGGTTCTGACATTTAGGGGAGATATCTAACAGCAATGCATTCCCACACGCATCAGTTAACTCCCAATACTGAGGGGAATAGTTTAATGCAGGCCTAGATTTTCTCAATGAAAGCTTTAAGTGATGGATAATCCAGAAAATCCATACTCGTACATGTTTTCAATCCACATCAGAACTATGGGACAGGGCAAGGTTGTATTTCTCACATGGCTGTTCTGCTATCCTCAGGGAAGAAAATGTTAAATTCTGAGATATATTAAATGAGTTTCTGTGCTGATGAGACATTTAGGGCTTTTTACTTATTAAAGCACAGTGACCCTACAGTATGTGCAGCTGAAAAGCATGGCAAACTGCAGGTCAAAGCGTAACACTGAATTTTACTTTAATTTTAAAAACAACACCTAATTTTGTTTAGGTGTTAGCAGTGATTGGCAAGCCAGATTGCTATAACCTAACAGAAGAAAAAAAGTGGGACACTAAGTAAATGTCTGCACGTAGGGTAAACATTATTATTATTGTTATTGAAATAACAACAGCACTTGCAATTTTTAAAATACTTAACATATTTCTTTTGATTTATGATAATCACTTCAATCCAAGGAGGTTCTGTTTTTTTCCACATGTCAAAAACTTAAAAGATTTGAGTGAAATTTGGTGCAAGATTTGGCCATAGACCAACCAACCAGTGCTTAGTTTTTGGTGTGTATCCATGCTTCTTTTTTCTTTTTAAAGAATTTACTTGTTAAGTATTTTCTCATGCACCTACTTGAGTAGAACAATGAAGGAATTTGGCACATGTATCCCACAATTGTTTATCACTATGTTTATTCTTGCAGATCCAGATTACAAACAAATGTAGAGGATTGTTCAGGCTTGGCACAGGTATGCACTCTGAGCACTTTCTAGTTTCTGAGTCGATTTCAACATTTGTCCAGTAATTATGAGGAAAAATCTTCAACAGCTGCTGTGGTTTTTCACATAACACTAAAATAACATGCTTCATAGTTTAAAGCTCCAAAGATTCAAATGAAATAGGATTAGATGGGAATAGTCGTTTGATTTAGATATGTTTGAATTGTATTATGTAACCATAAATCCTTACACTGTACAACAATCTTTTACAGCCAATCTAACCACATGTTCAGTATGTGGCGAAAATACAGAAACCACACTGAAACCACAGGGATTTTATCAATCATCAGATGGAATGAACTCCAAAAATATTTGGACAGTGTTGCATCTTTTGGGAAGAAAATAGTGCTTTGACTCATTGTGCTGAGTGATGAAATGTTGGGTCTTTGAGTTCAAGTACAGAGAGTCAGAGGCAGGATATTTTTATCTGTATTGGATGGACAGTTAGAAAGATTAAGATTATCTAACTGGTTATTTTTAGTAAACTGCCAAATTATATATCTCATTCAGGAAAGCTTTAGATAAAATCTTTCAATGAGTTGTCAAATGTGCTGCAGCTCTGAAGTCTGTATTTATCTTTCCCAGCAGAAGCTTCAACCTCTTTGAATTTCGATGCAATGTCTCGATGTGAGTTCTGTGGTAATCCTTGCCAAGACTCTAAAAACATGAAGCACTTGCTTTAAGATAGAGTTGGATAACTTCAGCAGTTATTTCTCCTGACTTAATTTCCCAGTGGAGTTAAGACAGGAAAATAGTGGGGAGAGAGACAACTGTTAAAGTTATCTGACAGTGTGCAGCAGAAAAACGCACAGCAATATCCATCCCTCTTACAGCTGATTCCTATCAAACGCCAGAGCTCAGCAAGCCTCTTCAGAGACTCAGAAATGAGAACCTCCTCAAAGCAAGTTAAACTTTTCACAGAGACTTTACACTTTCACCAAAAAAGGCACACTCTACTAGAAAATATCCCTCTATCCTCTAAAAGTCCTTCAGAAATAACAAACACAAGTCTCTATGACAAGGTTGTTTATAGGATTGATATTGCAATCCATTATTACCCCCTTGTTATTTTCTTCAAAAAAGCCCCTGTTTTCTTTCCACTCAAGCCCCATTTCAACAATGGAGACCATTTTTCCCTTTCTGATGCTGGAGTTCCTCCAGAGGTAAATCTGTCAGCACCTGGACCAAAACGAAGAAAGAGAAAACAGGAAGGTGTGGACACCCTGCAGCACCTTCCAGGCTCTACTATTAATATCAACTTACATGCCCAGATCCTCAGCACCTCAGGCAGGGGAGAGTGTGATTTCCATGAACTAAATGAAGCCTGTGACAGCGTAGGCAAGTGACAGCTTGACACAATTATATTTAGCTTGGTAAGCATGCCAAACGGAATGCCTTCAAACTGCAGAACTATTGAACTACTGGCATCAGTAATGAAAATTTAGTGTTGAAATATACAAACAGGGCAGCGCTTGAAATCTAAGCTACTGTAGCCCACCTTGTGCTATTTACATCTGATCAATAAACTGTTTCAAGTTCCAGAGGCTGAGGTTATCAGTGCAAACCACAGCTGCACCCAAAGCTGAAAACACTTCCTAGTACAGGAAACCGCCTGCAGCGTACCAACCTGGTGAGCAGAGAGAAGGCGTGGCCTGCTTTGCTTTAGGGTGAGGTAAGAACTGTGCTCGCCACCAGCTTGGTGTCAGCGAGAGGCCAGGCTCCGGCTCAGACAGCCTGCCTGAGTCCAGCCGGCTCAGCCCGGCTCCCTCTGGGTCCTTCCAGGAAGAGCCAGCATGATTCAAAGCTTCCTGGTCCAGGAGAATGAGGTGTTTCCACTCCCCCCAGAATGTGCCCACGAATACACACACATCGCTCAGCCCACTCCCTGTGGATGGTGAGACAGCCAACTCCGTGCTGTACTTGGGCTTACACTGGAAGGAGGCCAAGTTAAACAATGTGTTGATAAAGTCCAGAGCAGAGTGGTGAGAGGAACACAGAGAAAGAGCATGAGGTCTGTGCTGCACCACACGAGGACAGGGATTCAAACAGGCAGGAACACTTAAATATAATCATTTCAGTTTGTCTAATTTTTAGTAGTTTTGGTCTATCAGTCTTATTGGTAACAATAACATTGTACTCACAAACATTGCCGAGATCTGAGAACATGACAACGTTGCTAAAAAGAAGTCAGACAGTAGAAAACAAGAGTGATCAGTTTTAAACAGACCTCCAGCTTAGCCATACTAATTTGGAAGAAAAACCGAGGGGGAATGGTCAAATTATTACTGTCTAGTAGTTGTAAGTAGTATAACTGTCTGTTGTAAACGTCGATCACAGTTTACAGATCGTCATCCTGGTTCACAGTGTAATAGATGTGGGCGCACACAGTTTTCCTATGCAATGACAGTTTAGTACCAACATTTCAGGTGCACTCACTTTTGGTTTCCCCACAAAATAAAGTTGGTTTCTTTACAACCTGCCTTATCATCTGACCCTTGGGTTACTTGTTGCCATCACTAAGTTCGATGGTACATGTTCCCAGATCTAAACACTTACTTTGACGAGTACAATGTTATCATTATAACTGATAAAAGATGGCCAAAACTACAAAAAACACAGCACAATTTTGTGTGTGTGAGGTTTGTCTGCTCCCTGAGCACAGTTTAACTGGCCGTATTTTGGAGAGCCAGAGCAATAACTGACTTTACAGGAGAGCTTTTTATCCGAGCCCCCTCTGATGGGCTCACAACACAAGGCTGGCCTCTCTCCCTCTCTCTTTACCACATCCTATCATCTCAGGCTCTACTAATGCGCCATGCTTCAAGGGACTCGGTCTGACACACACACACACACACACACACACACACACACACACACACACACACACACCTCAGTCAATTAGTCCTGGCCCAACCTTGCAGCTGAGAGATAAATGGTGTGGAGTCTCAGCAGGCTTTCACGCGAAGCTGTGCTCCTTGTCCGCCGTATGTAGAACAGCTCTCTGGAGGAATGCTAGCCCCTCCACCGCGAAGAGATGTGGCGAGCATGAGGCTGAGGAGGGCCTCAAAGTGCTCAGGCTTGTATTAAATTATGACCACAAGGACCCCAAACTCCCTAATCAGAGCTGGTCTGAGAAACGAGGAGGAGGAGAAGGAAGAGCAAGAGGTGGGGATGTTCTGTTGGGGTGTAAAGCTGCGTACAGGATTTCAGGTCATTCCACTTATGCCTCATTAACCATTTGTCTGTGCAGTTGAGCTGTAACCTGTCTACTGTAAGATATCTAATACAAGCCGCCGGATGATTGCTGAGGAAAAAAACTAAATGTGGCCACTGAGATTGCATCCACACTAAGCCAACTGCATCTGAAAACGCCCTTTAGTATGTGTGAAAACAATATGCGTCCACACTAACACTAGCCTTTTTAGGTACATTTCATTAAAACAAAACACCTGAAAAACCATACATTTCTTTTTCTGTGTTCTCTTTCAGTCAGCCAACAACTAAATCATAGTCAACATTTGATAAAAAACTGTTCTCTCCTGCTCTCTGTGATAACTTTGATAACAACATTGATTGATAACATAAACATACTTATGATGTCTTTGTTCTCATGTACGTATTTTTCCCCCTTCTGTAGTCAGACAACTTTCCGAGTATAAAATTGTGATTTGATCTGGGTTTTAAAAAAGCTACCAAATTCCTGCTCTGCTGCATTGCGTCAATCAAATCGCTTTTTTATGACAGTCCAATCAGGGTTGTGTTAAGGTTTTTCCAAAAGCTAAATTTTTTGTCAGTGATAGGCAAATGTTTTTAAAGTTAGCTTCTCTGCAGAGCATTTGCAAAAAGATACATTTCTGGGTGTGAAAAACGGCAATTTAGTGTGGACGGAAGAAAAACAGAGAGAAAAAGATGGGTTTTCATATTTAACCGGCTCAGTGTGGACATGGTTTCAGCCGGAGGAGGTCCAAGTACAGAGCCTCACCTCCACCGCTGTAGTAAATCAAGTGGCTAAGCTGCATTATCTGCAACAACATGACAATCCTTTTAACACCTGACACACCCCAGTAACAAGCGTCTCCCCCCACCGGGTCCTGTTGACATGTTATATAATGCTCCTAACTTACTTTTCATGAGATGTCAATCCTATCGGTGCACACACACACACACACACACACACACACACACACACACTCACACACACACCTTTAAATCAGCCTCCAATGCCAGCAGGACTGGGCGGATGCAGGTGTTTATATGAGAGCGAGAGCCCTTCCATTGACAGCAAGATACGGAAACACACACACACACAAATACACAAACACAATCACACAGCAAGGTGAAAAATTACATCGTGGCCCTGGCGGATTAACTGCGGAATAAAAGTGCTGATGGGCAACAAAAGAGAAAAAACAGCTATTCATCACCCTGGCACAGGATCAAACTCACACACTTCTCAAATGCCCTCGAGTTATTGTGCAGCGCGGCTCTGGTGGCAGCTCCACAGATAATGCTGCCCTGCCTGAATTGATTAGAGCAGGGATGCATCCTCTATTTCTAAAGACAGAGCGCGTCCCTGTATCTCCTCAATGCTGAAGTGGAAGAAATCTGTTAATATGTATTTAACAACTAGACTGACTTTTTTTGAGATCATCATGCATGCAGCCGTGGTAATTTTCTCAAACAAATGCAATCTCTGCGCCGTGGTTGCGTTTCTGCTGTTCCTGCATTTCTCTGAACCTGGAGGAAACAAATTGGGGGCATCTGTGTGAAACTTAAATCACTTTTTACACTATTAGCTCTACATGCTGCTATTCCAACTTGGATGATATGGAACTGGAGTCATATATACAGATGAGTGACAAATAAGTAAGGTTTTGCATCACCATTAGCCTCCAGAACAAAGAAAGTCTCTCAGCTCATATGGAGGCATGAACACCATTCTTCCAAAAGATATTACATTTGATGTTTTGATGACGATGGTAAAGAGCACCGTCTCTAACACGCTGCTCCAAAATCTCTTTTAGCATAGTATATGATTCACACGTCATTTTCATACTTTAAACCTTTCAGTGACGCGGTGCCGGTGGAGGCGTCATCGTCCTGCAAGACGCCACTCCCATCAGGAAAGAAACGTTTCATCACACGATAAAGACTCTTGATCCAAAATTGAGGTTAACTGGGCCTACTCAGCATTTGTATACGTGTCACAGAGCTTAAAAGGATGTTAATTGCTTAAATGTATCATGCAGTACCCCCGTATGCAAGCATCTGCTTTTGTTTTGTTTCTCAACTAATTTATTCAGGTTTTTCCTATAATTTGTCACCCGTCTGTGTGTCAAATGGTTCCACATCTGACTTCTCCTGCACGACTGAAATGTGGCAGGGCTGCAACTAATGATTATTTTCATTAACGGGTTCTTTCATCAATTATTTTTTCAGACTAACCGATTCATCATTTAATCAGTGTCAAAAATAGCCAAAAATGCCCATCACAAGTTGCCAGAGTCCCAATGTGATGTTTTCAAATGACTTGTTTTGTCTGACCAACAGTCAAAAACCCAAAGATATTAATTTTACAACTAAATAAAACAAAGAAAAGCCACAACTCCTCACATTTGAGCAGTACTGGTCAAGCATTTTGGCTTGATGGGTGTCAAATAATTAATTGGTTATCAATAGGTTCATCAACTAATCATTTCAGCACTAACGTGCTGAATGGAAGCTTTGCAATCTTTGCTCTACAAGCTGCCATCTGTTACAGTTTAGAGTCTTCTCTCAAAGACCAATCAAAGCCCAATTTGATCAACAATCTGAACATCAAAGGCGACTAATAAAATCCATTAATATGAATATAATGTCATCAGCTTTATCTTCAAACTGCTGTAAGTGTTGTATAATATCAGTGTTCCACTAGATAGGCCATTTAAATGCATTAAAGTCCATGGTCCTGTGTGAATAGGGTACATAAAGATTTGTGTGTGTGTGTGTGTGTGTGTGTGTGTGTGTGTGTGTGTGTGTGTGTGTGTGTGTGTGCGCGCGCGCGCATTAACAGCTCAATGAGATCTCCTCCCAGGCCCTGACAGTACACAGCCCTACACAACTGGGGAGGAAATGCCATGAAAAAGGATGAATCATGGGATTGTAGCCACACTGAAGACACACTGACCGCCTCAGGGTTTAGGTCAGTTGTGTTGTCTGAGCAGCAGCGACTGACACTCCTGACACAAATGCCACACGCACATACACAAACAAATTTTTTTAGAGTTTCTAAAAATCCTAAATCGTCCCTTGCGTTTGTTTTCATTCATGAAATACAGTTGCTGTCAGAGACTCCCCCCCCCCCACAATCGGGGCATGAGAGTCGGCGTGGCCTCCATTTCAACTCAGTGGGTCGTGGGGGTCGCCACACCTTTTAAAGAAGAGAAAAACCCCTGTCACAGTGCTAGGTTTCTCTCCTGCCTGCCACAAAATGTCTGACACAAAAGCCCTCGTGCTTGTATCAGCGCACTCCCACAGCACTGCCAACAAATGTGACCTCCTTTTTTCCTCCCACTGCGAAAAGAAAAAAGAAAACTCACCTCTACCTTGCCAACTGAAATGAAATAAATAAAAGAAAACAATGTGCTCTGCAACTCTGCCAGACCACGAACAGTAATTTTTTTTGTCTCTCTGCTAACTTCTGCTTGAGATAGTTTCCTTGTTAGAGTTAAGGTGACGGCTTCAACTTTATACTTGTGTTGTGTTCAAGGCCTGGGGGAAAATGCTTTTCACTGTTTATCTTTGGCTGGCTGGTCTGAGCCAAGGTCTCTGAAACACTGCATAAACCCAATGCTGGCACTGCTCATACCTGCAGGAAAAAAAGCAGAGCTTGCAAAGTTACAAATGTGGAAAAAAAGAGGGTTATTGTACCAGATTCAGGTTAATTAGACCTTTCTGCTTGAGCTACACTTTCCAGATGACTTGATTGAATTGTCGGAGCCAAATGTCTGTAACTAAAGTTTTTTTTTTTGTATACGCTTATAATAAAATAATTACAGTAGTGCTAAATTATAAAAAAGTAATTTAAGTAATTTATCATGAAACAATGCCAAACATTCATTGGTTCCAGCTTCTCAAATGTGATCATTTGCTGCTTTTATTTGTTTTATATAATTGTAGAGTATCCTCGGGTTTTGAAGTGTTGGTTGGACAAAATATGCAAGTTGAAGACATCACCTTAATCTCTGCAAACTTGTATTCAGGGTTCGTACAGCTTTTTAAGAGTAAAATTCAAGCACTTTTCAAGCACTTTCAAGGTACCTAAACCAAAAATGTCCAGACTCTCAAAGCCTTTATCATCACATCTAAATTGTTACTATAAATGCCGAGACAAACAAATATTACAACGAGATCGTTTCATTTCAAATTTTAGAAGATTTTTGGTTTACATGAGTGATTATGTAGATGATGAAACACCAGATTATGTTGAAAATCAAGTATTTTTCAATGAGTATATTCGAATTAAGCATTTTCCAAACTTTCAAGACTTTGTATGCACCCTGTATATTTCAACATTTATAGACAGAACAATTAATCTGAAAATAACTTCATCAATCAATTCATCAATAATGAAAATAACTGTTGCAGCCCTACATTTCAACCACTTCTGTGTACACTATGTGGTATAATATGCTAACAGAACTCATAATGTCTCTGAGGTGTGACCCCATCCATCTGCTCCCACAAGCATACAACAATCCCAGAACACACACACACACACACACACACACACACACACACACACACACACACACACACACACACACACACACACACACCTCACCACACACACACCTCACCACACACAGAGGTCTGTCCGGATTAAATCAAGTGCATGGAGAGCAGGGCCCCATTACCCTGGAGAAGCTACTTTACTGGTTGCTTTACTAGCCAGCGGTTCCCCCCAATTATAAAAGCACAAGGGTTAAAGTTAGCGGGGAGGTTGGGGGGTCGGCTGCTTGTGAGGATGACCTTAGTGAACTTGCAGATGGGGGTGAGGGCAGGACGTGATCGAAAGGCCATGAGGTGAGGGTCCAGTTTAGGGGTGGGGAGAAAGATGAGGATTGTGTAGTTGTGGCTGTTTTGTTTTATTTTAAAGAGAAGAAGAAACCTGACGCTGCAGGAAATACCGCTGGGAGTGGACACTCTTTTAGCCAAATGAACTTGCAAAGTAATGGGGGAAAAAAATACAAGAAGAAGGGGAGGAGAGGAGGATGGAGGATGGAGGAGCAGGGGGTGGGGACAGTGTGCAGAGTAGGTGATAGGCAGGACGGAGATGTGTGTGCGGGGAGGGAGGCAGCAATCTCTGCGCAGAAAATTAACAATTCCACCCTGCGCTGTGTCTGCACGACATTAAATGCATGAAACGCATGAATTATTGCACGGAGGCGGCTGAATTAACTCTATATATCAAGCCGAGTCAAAATAGTTCAGGGGTGAGGGGCTGTGTGCCTCAGCTGATGAGGGGGAAGGGGATGGGATGAGTGCGTGTGCGCGGCAAGGGAGGGGGGAGAGAGGGAAAAATAAAGTAACTCAACATTTCTATCTCCTCCCATTAAAGTTAACCACTTCTCTCTCTCCAGAGCCATAAAGCTGTCAAACTGACCTCTGATTTATTCTGCCCTTGCCCAGGCTCCTGTCCTAACTGTCGCATGCCTCCAATTAATTTTTTTGTTGCTCTCCATCCCTTTCCCTGTAAATGTAATGAGATTGCAGCACCGAAAACTGCTGACTCCCGTTAATGCACAATTCCTTAATAATAAACCAAAAGCTGGCCGCAAAAGCAGGGGGGAAGGAGATGCATGCTCGCCCAATAATGGCATTTTAAAAAGTGCAAGTTTTGTCGGACATGCAATTAACATTATTCATCGCAACATTTTTCACATTTGCACATTACAGACTGACTGAAGCTCAAAGCTGACACCTGGTCTAAGTAAACAGACTAATGTATGAAAGACTCTTTGTGACAAATGCAACCCTCAGATTCGATCGCCACTGCATCCATTTGTCCACCTACTCTTCACCCACTCAGCCGCTCCTTTCAACAGAGACAGAAGTTGTTTTGAAAAACGAACGAGCTGCTGCGAAGAGAAGAGGAAGTCCAGGAAAAGCACTTTTCAGTATTTACAACAGCGGGGGCTCGCCAGCGGCTGAGGCAAGCAGACGAGGAGATCAGATAAGATAAAATGGCTGCAGTTATTACATGTGGCCTAAGATGCAGCATTCTAACCTGCAAACAAGGTCAACAATGCAAGGGCTAATTGAGTCAAGATTTTAATTACCCCAATCATAACTTTCAAACACAACCAGGAGACAGAGAGAGATAGTGTCTATTGGCTGTGTTGATGGTGAGATGGAGTTGTGCGCTGACCGTTACGGGTGGGCTGCAGGTGCACAGCGGGAGGTATTAAATAGGCTGTTTTGGTCAAAGCTGAGCGCAGCTGGCAGGTGTTGGTGTAGAGGGACTTTATTACCCTATAAACTATCTGAGACAATTCACTCACACAGTCTTCTGTTGCAGCAAAAGCCCCGATTCAATTACTGCTGAAACTCAACATGGAGAGCCCTAGGAGACCGGCAAGGCTCAACTCATTGTTCTTCACGTCACCTTCCTAAGAAGAGAGTGCAACAGCGAATGTTCTCACACTGCTGGAGCAAAATGAAAGGAAACTCTGCCAGTTGGAGACGTAACCCAATACATGAGTGTAATACCCGGCAATCTGATGATTGATATGTTCTCATGGGTGACTAAAAACTCTTTTGTCAGTATGAAAAAGTGGATTCAAGCAAGCTGTAGTGATTGATTGACATGTTTGGGACAATTAGAAGCTCAAGGAAGCGAGTGTTTCCTGCTTATTTGTTTGTCCTTTGTTTGTGTACATGGAGAAGATTCATTAGGCCTTTGCATGGAGGATTTGAGGTCTGCGGAGCGAGAGGGACCCAGCCCAAGTGAAGCATGTCAAATTAGGAGGGAAAAATCAAACCGCTGCTACTGGGACTCATTAGAACCTCAACAAACACAGCGTTTTGTTGTGTATGTGTGCGTCTGCCTCTGTGTGCGTCTGCCTCTGTGTGCGTGCACTAATAAAACAGAGGAGTAGTGTCGGGTTGTGTGGTTTTAAGTTATTTTCATCATAGCAGTTTGTTTTATGAGGCACCGAAGCTGAGAGACTCTCCAAACAACTTTAATGAAAGTGAGGATCCACGCCTCATGGGAACAAAAGTGCTAAGCCAATGCTCCAATGGAATAACCAACATGCTGCAAAATTAAAAGTATCAGGTGACTTTAGTAAAGTACCCAAGATCCCGGCTTACAAAAACAACAAGGGCACACAGTGTCATTGATGCGAAGCACCTCTTTGTGCATCTGATGAGTAGGAGTTTTGGTGAGATGACCGAACTATAAATATATATTTCTAGATGAGGTAATAAAAGCCGATCCTTGTTTAAAAATGGTAGGTATTCTGTTTTTTAACACCAGTGTTGTACTGGATTTGGCTGCTGGCTATTTTGCACAGCTATAATTATATAAATCTGAAATAATAACAGCATAATAACATGATATTATCACAGCAAGTGCCAATACTTTCTCTCTCACTCACACACACACACACACACACACACACACACACACACACACACACACCTCTCTCACTCGCGTTGTTAGATCAGGAGACGGAAGTTGAAGGCAAAATGAATAGATAAGACCGCAACTATAATCTTTGGAAATATTCACATGTTCTACTATGATATCACTCTGCTAGCTAACACAACCCATGAGCTGACGTCAAGTGCGGTTTTAGATGGACTTGATTGGATAACTGTGTGTAAACACCGCCAGAGTTCAGGATGAATCTTTAAAAATATTTTAACATTTTACAGGAAGATAAAACAGGATGATATGAGAGGGAGGAATGATGGTAAAAATATCCACACAAAAAAAAAAGTTTTTGACACATATTTAGCATAAAACAAGATATACATTAATAATTAAGACAGGGACACAGGATTAAAGCTTGAAAAATGTTTTTTTTGGAGGCCCATTTTTAACACAGAGCTATTGAAAATTTTCCACATGTGAAATGTGAATACCACGTCAGTGAGTCAAACTCGAGATGTAATCTAACAGAATATAAAATGATAAGAGTACATCAAATTTCAAACACATGCCATACAGTATATAGCACAGTAATTCTACAATCCACAGCAGAGACATCCAACTACAAGTCATCAGTCTATCTCACCACACCACCAGTTAGAAACTCCAGCTGGTTTTAATGCTACAGAGCATTTCTGCATTAACAAAGGAGTTTGCAGCGCAACACATACAAGGTTGTAGATACATATACATAGACAGATACACATACAAGCTTTTAGTGTACACACAATGGCAGCAAACAAACATTTGTTCTATTGTTTCAGTGAATGTAATCTGCAGTCGGCTAAACATTGAGTTAGTACATTTATGAGAACGTGAGGAAGTTACAAGGCAGTTCAGTGAGGTGAGTCACGTCTAAAACACACAGATGCACTCCGTTTAATTCACTTCAAGTTCAGAGGTTTAAAACTAACAAAACAGACCAAGTAAGCCTACCAAATACAACCGACATCTGAAGATTGAATGCCTCTACGACTCGTCATTGAGCACAGCTGTGAAGGTAAAGAAAACTGAATGGCTGCAAGGAGGAGAAATACTTAAATATGCAAAGGAGAAAGTCAGAGAGTGCCTTCTCGCCTCAGCCGGCAACATGCTCTTTACAGGGGCCACCAAGCATGGAAGAGCCAGTAAGATATGGGATTTACATCCAGCAGTATTTCACCCTCCTGCAATGAGAACGGGAAGCCCAATTTGCTATTGGAGTGGGGAAGAAACATCTGCCACCCCATTGATTTCTGGGGTTAAAGGGAAGCTAATCTATCCCCAGGCATATTCACACCAAGGCCTTCAGCAGCTCACTTTTCACACAGCCACACAACAACCCCCAGCACCTCACATTATCATCCAAAAGCTTAACTGTGCACACTTCCCCCTTCACCGCCCCCTCTGCTCCTCTCTCCGCATGTATACCTGTGATGTCTCCCCTCAACAGGCAGGGAGGTGTGGCATTTCCTCTCCCTGTCCCTCTTGCTGTCCCCCCCCCCCCCAATTCTCAGATCATTTCAAAGGGCCCTGGAGATCAAAGCTGGTCCTTCTTTCAGAATGGACAGGAATGGGGGATGTATTTAGTTAATCATTTATTTGGAGATAAAAAAAATTTTTTAAAAAGACGCCAGCCCTCCTCTTCCTCATTCCAGTTTGTGTCTTACCACTTTTTTCTTTTTCCCCTGCTATCCCCATCCTCCTGAGGACCTGCCTGCCACCTCTCAAGGCAGTTTTTAATATGCAGAGAAAATAAGCTGGTCGTCCTCCTCAGGCGATGGATGGGTGGGAAGGGCCTGGGGAATATAGTTCTGCTACACAGGAGTACTTGCTTCTGATGGATTAACCCCTCCTACACTGAGATATGAAGTGGAGCCTGAACATCACCTCTCGCAGACTGTATGTGTATCTTAAAATGACAGCCATATACCTCATTAGACTTGATTTAGGAGGTTTGGTGAGCTATGCCTAAAAGGTATACTTACTGCTTTTACTGCTTGGGAGCAGAGCAAACAACGAATCCATCTTCTTGATCTGTACATCGTCTGTGAGACATATTATAACAGACATGCAGAGCAGTGCAAATCATACATATGGAGTGATTATAATATATAACATATCTCACATCCTGTGCTAAATCATGATTAGTGTCAAATACATTCTCTGAGTTTGAGGTGAACACTCTCTCTCTCATCACACACACAGACAACTCTCAGCTGACCAGCCTCCAGCAGGAGGGGTGACCCTGTGAAAAGGCTCCGTCACACTCCATGCCCAGCAAATGGACTGAGGCCTGAGGCAGCTAATGGCATAATGAGCCCAGGGCAGCCTGGAGTGACACTTTTGGCCATGGGCACGGGGAAGGCCCAGGACGGAGGCAACGAACGTACACACACACACACACACACACACACACACACACAAAAAGGATGATGATGATGATGTGTCCATAGTCTCCATCATTCTGACATTGTCTCCTAGTTACCCAGTGATGTGTGTGAGCTGAGTGTGAGCTGCCTGCTAACACCATTTCACGGCATTAAGAGTTTATGATACCCTAGCTTTGGCCATAATAGCAAAATTCAACGTTTTATGTAACTTTGCAGAGTATAAAAATGTTTTCCAATGAAACGTTTTTTATTTAGTGAAAAAGCCAAACTTCTCAAAAGCATTGGTCTTGTCTTAAAGGAATAGTTCAACATTTTGGGAAATACGTGTATCGGCTTTCTTGCTGAGAGTTAGATGAGAAGGCCGTCACAACTATGATATCTGTAGGATACACATGAAGCTACAGCCAAGAGACAGTTAGCTTAGCATAATAACTACAAACAAACCTCACAGCAACGACAAGACTCAAGCAAGTCACTGCTCGCAGCCGAGAAAAAGTGTCTTGCCACGAATGCGAATAAGCCTATTTCCTAAAATGCTGAACTATTCATTTAACACTGCTGCCAAACAAAGCTGTCAGACCTTTTCATACAAAAATACAGCATAAATTGGACATAATAATGAATTAGTCATGCACTAAATGGTCAGAGCATAAGTGAACATGACTAAGAGTCAGATCAAGCATTCAACTTCCATTACTTGACCGTATTTATTAGTCAGACATAGTTTTGTCAGGACTCAAAAAGTTCAATACCCAACCTGACCAATCATTCCCAAAATCTAGGCAGGGAGAGACTGACAAGGAGTCTTGCAAAACCAACAAATTTTGCTCTGCTCTATATGGTCTGTCAGGGCTCCACATGCATTTTGTGGGTCCAGCTTCACTCTCAACTCTGCTGTACGACAAATGATTGACAAGTGCGCTCCTTCACTGAGACATCGACATGAACCCTTCCTACACCTGAGCGGATGAACACGCCTCTCGCTAAGCTGTCATTGGTGTATCCTTCAAATTGTCAAACTGGAAAACCAAAACGTTTTTCTGAGTACATCTGAGGCAAGAAATACTGTAGGTAATGCAATCCTAGAATCAATTTTCATTTACAAAATTTTTTAAAGCAGCTATAATTCACATATATAGCGCCGTTTTCATCCGCAGAAGGCAGCTGTTTTCAGAAAACAAAATTAAAAAAACACTGTACACTACCTGCTTAGCACCAAACAGACACAGTTAGCGACTAGCTGGTGAACATAGCGGAGCATTTAGCAGATAAAGAGCCGGACATTTCTTTCAGGAGTTGGCAGAGACCAAAAACAGAGTTAAAAGAGTGAATACTGGACTTGGTGGGCACAGGTGGACACAAATACAAATCCAAATGAACGATAATGTTCCTCCCTAACTGACTAAATGTGTAAACAAGCAAGTGTTTGCCAACAAGTTCCTCAAATCTGTCAATGTTGTGTTCACAACTTGTTTCCGCTGCCCTCAAGTGACCAAAAAATAAATAAATAATCAGTTATTGCAGGTTTAAGTTGACCTCTTCATGTGTTTTATCTACTTCTGTCACCCTGTGTTTTCCACCAAATCGCATTAAATAACAAAAAAAAAAAATGTAACAGTTAAAATTGAATCAACGTGTATTTACAATGTATTTGTGTTGTCTACTCTGGCTCAGGCCTCTTAAAATCTCATACAGAGTCAACAGAGTCTGTGAGATTTAGGCTGGCATCACCTGGCTACCTGACATTTGACAGCATGTATTCTCTGAAGCACTCTGCAAGGCTGTTGCAATCTCAATCCTTGGCAGTAAGTGAGAATGCAGTCAAAGGCAAAGGCTGAAAGGTTTGACAACCTCCCTGCATGTCAAGTTTAATGTATCATCTGTGACTGTGTTTTAGTTATAGATGAGTAGGGAGACCGTATTGTCTAGCACAGGTCTCAGAGCCCCTGCAGCCTGTGAAAACAGAGCTGCCATGATGTAGGCTAAAGGTTCCCCTTTCACTCTCTGACCTAGATGCGTGCGTGTTCTGGCTTGGATATGAGCTGTGTGAGTGTGAATGTGAATGTGCGCTGGGTGGTCCTGTCTGATTCATCGTAGGTGCTGGCTGTGAGCCAATACCTTCTGCCTGATTCACCTGGGATGTTCGTACATCTTTGCAAGCTTTGGTTGTTCTGTTCTGACTGTCAAGAAGAGACATGAGAACTGGACCCCACACAGGGAAGAGAGAGAGAGACTAGGAGAGAGAACAAATTAAACACAAAGAGACAAGAGGGAAGAGCCCAGATGAGCCGTAGAGTCTAGTCGGTCAGGCAGAAGTGGGCCAAGCTGGTGTTGCACTCAGGAGATGACACACATACAGGCTACTCCAACTGACTGGAGTCTAGCCCTGCAGTCTCTCTCTTTCACACACACACACACACACACACACACCTACGGAGCCCGGGTCCCCTGGGTCCCCATGCTGCATGCTGATGTTGTGAAAAATACTGCTCAAACATCAAGCTGACTAAACAAAAAGAAGGCGGCTTAATTTCGACGGAATAAGAGAGGAGGTGGGGCATGAAGGCGATGCCATGAAATTACATGCCCTTACCTGACAAAGCCTGACTTTTGTTCCAAGTTCAAAGTGGGGAAGTAAACTGCATGTGTGCAGCTGCTGCCCTGTGTTTCTCCATCAGCTGAATAGAGATGCAGGGATTAGGGCTGCAACTAATTAACAAATTTACATTATCAATGTATACATTTTTTCGATTGTTTAGTCTATAGAGTGACATCTTCAAATACCTTTTTTTTCTCTGACCAACAATCAAAAACCCAAAGAAAAGCAGAACATCCTTCCATTAGAGGAGCCGGAGAGCCACTAATGTTTGTTTGATAATTGACAATTAACAAAAAAGCTAATTATTAATTTCTTGTCAATGGACTAAGCAACTAATCATTTCAGCACTTGTAGCAACTGAAAAAGTAAGGCCCTGATGCCATTTACATTCATGTATAATTTAGCATCATCTCATGTTTGCTGAAAAAGATTTCCGCAAATACAAAACAAGGGTGGGTTTGTTCCTCTGCCAGCCATTACGGCTCTCCGTGAGAGAAGAAAATGTGTGAGGTGTTGTGGACGCTTAGTGGGGGTCACGGGAGTCAGAGGACAATGGCCGCCTCTTAGGCACAGGTTAATGAAGCCTTTCAGAGGGCACCCGTTTTGGGCCTCCGCAGGTTAATTACAGAGCAACATGCTGACAGGCAGCCAAGCTGATTTTATGCAAAGCAGACAGGTTGGAAAACTTGTGCTGTGGTGCAAGCACGGTTGTTAGCCTCTACTTTTCCACGGAAAGAGCTGCAATCTCTACACTGGTCCTAGTATCTAAACCAGGGTGCACAACCTTTGACAGCAGATTTCATCTGTGCATTTCTACGTCTAGTCGACGGCTGCTATCTCTTTTTGTCGCCTCGTCTCTCTCTCTCTCTCCTCTCACTCTGATAAATAAAATACAGATTTGGCCCGGGCGTCACACGCTTTGTTTTTGTCCTTATCGTTACAGGAGGCCACCACGCTGACATTTATCCATTTTTCATGAACTGAGCCTTCCATGTGTACCCGAAAACCTATTTCCCAATTTATGAGGGCAAACAATAACAACCTTCAAGATAGGTACTGTAGCAGCATGAGAGGATTAATTTTGCAGATGCACTGGGACGTTTGAGTAGAATGAATCACTTAGCATGTCCACGTCAGACACTCACAAGTCAGACATGACAAATGGCAAAATGTCTAATCTGTAAACTGAACAAATGCACAGAAACTCACACACTAATGTCATAAATATCAGACATAGATCTCAGATTGTATTTGTGGTACGGTGAGAAACTCCCTCATCTTAAGTCCACCTCCCAGTCCAGAACTCTTCAAAGCTGCTGCCTTTTGGCCATAGTGGGATGCAAGAGGGGTCTCATGATGGCTTAAAGTGATATTTTACAAAAAATATATCTTTCCAGTATCTTACACTCACCCCCTGTAGTCTTGAAAGGCAGCTTTTAAAAGTTAGTTTTGCAAGTTTGCTTGCTCAGGGCTCAGGACAATGGACTCCAACAGGGTCCCAGTCTCACACCAAAAAGTAGCCAACCAAATCGTCCATAGATGCTTCTTAAACCTCTTCTGCAGCATAATCCACCTCTCTTCTGTCTGTACGCTCAACATATTCTACACACTTACATTATCTCCAAAATATGGTTAAATAATCTGCTTTCAGTCTTCACTTACGACCCTTACGAAGCTCATGAGCAATCAGCTGCATTGGTTTGTATATGTTTGAGTGCCCGCCACCTGTTCTTCCATTGGTCAGGAGAGCCGTTTTGTCATCAATCACTTAATGGCTAGACTGTTAATGCACTTCCTTTAAGCAAAATGGTCCGTTTTAGTTTGAAAATAAGAGGCAGGAAAGAGTCCAGAGGGGAGCACAAATGTGAAATACATAAGATGAGACAGCAATTTTGCTCAGATTATTAATAAAAAAAGTGAGTGAAATGAAATAAAATGCACAGAGGCATAACAGTGTGCTGCATCGGCAATTACATAATCCACTGCTATCTAACATGTCAAATTTGTTCAATGTACAATGTAAGCTTGAGCAAGAACCTGGTAAACAAGACTAATTCCACAACAACAAGGCAGTGTGGCCGCATTCCCAGCAATCATACAACGAGGCATCAGATGCTCCTTGCTCTGACCAATCCCTGGAGATCAACTCCCGGGTGGTACAACCAGAGATTTGGCCGCTTGGTCTCCAACGGCACCCAGTCTAGGCCCTAATGGAGCTCACTGATCACATTTCACAACAGGGCCAATACAACCAGCAGAGCAGAACAGGGCAAAGCTGGTGGCCCAGGGCCCAGAGGCCCACTATAAAGACCAAAGCATGCCGTGTTGTTGGCAGCCTGGAGAGCAGGGAGGAACCTTCACTACACATAAACCTCTTTCAGACAGAGAGGCTAGCTTCAAGTATCTGGGCTTTCCAAAGCAAAGACTCCATTACAGAAATGCTCCATAATAACTTATGCTTAAAACATAACATGACCGACACATGACATTTGGAATCAGGAGTGCAAGAAAAGGGGAAAAGCCCCTTTTCCTTTTCGCCACGGTGGCAGAACTAGTGTAGAAGTCATAGTGTAAGAAGTTGGCAGGGAAGTTACAAATTTAGGGAGGGAGACTGAAGGTCTGATGATTAATGTGGTTTTCCAAGCCTTTTTTAATCCTCTTTTGCCCTGCACTGCGCAGGGGTAAAATAAAAATCAATGAAAACACATTTTTATAGACTGATCTGACACACTCCTGAACTTAAATGGCTCATAATCGCAATACTTTCAGTGTGCATGAGAAATGAAGAATGACAAGTGCTCCTAAGAAGGCAGAATAAGATGCTCATTTAATATATGTCTGAGTACATATTCAGCCTTGTGCATGCTGTACGTTTTTAATGTAATGTAATGCCGTTCAATTTAGACTTCAGCTGCTACATAGTCAGACTGCCATAGTGACTTATACAAAAAAGTGGCTCAGGGACTGCACACAGGAACACACACAGAGAAAGTAACAAAACAGATTCTAGGATGAACTCCTACAAGTACATGTTCAGTACACAAACTCAGAAAACTCATCATAAGGACACTCATAATGTTTCCCGTCTTTCCAATTTTGACCAAAGTAATAAACAGTGCTCTCAGGGTCTACCTGGAGAGGAGACACACTTTTCCACTTACAAACTATAATAAGGTTTTGCTTTTCTCTTTTCCCATAAAATGTACTGATAAAATTAATTTACAAGCTTTAAATGCTGGTGATTTTTCATTTCACCAGGAAGCACACAGTACGCCTCTCTCAAAGAGGCGTAAAGTAGACAAACACTTCAGCATGTTACCTTGAGAAAGCATGGAGAGAGTTCACACTATGGAAAGAAGACAATTTTCTATCAGAGATAAGCAGATAAGTGTCCTCAGCTGGAAGCTGGGAGTCTGGCTAGTTTGTTTACATAAGAAAATGGACAAACACGGTGAACTTCAAATGAACCAAATCTAATGCAGGCACATCTGCAGCAAGCTTAAAACAGACACTGTGGGCTGAAAAATAATGGATGTCAATCATCGCAGCTAAAGCGGTCCAGTGCATATTATGGACTAACAGACGTTATTGTTGCACACAGAGATGCATCAAGACAAAAAGATATTCTGTAATTCATGTACATAACACAATCTATATAATACACTTACAGGGAAAAAAAATCTCCTGAGGAACCCATTTATTCTTGTATGTGGAACTAGGGCAGGAAGGCAACATTTTGTAAACACGAGCCCAATTAAAACTTGCTTTTGCAATTAACTCTTGCTCTCCGGAGATGCCATATAAACATTCATGAATTTACACAAGAATATACAGTAGATTCATGTTTTTAGCTGCATTTCTTCATCACACAAGATGAACTGTGATGTGACTGTGCACTTTAAGACAGGTGGTCATAAAGGTGACCTCAGCAAATGCCATTTGTCTCAGTCCATAAAGACTGAAAAGGACAGTACATAACTCAGACTGCACTGCAAAACAAGAAGAGACCATCTTTAAACTTTCACATCATTGTTTGTACTCACATATAAATGGCATAAAGGCTATAAAACCCGAGAGAACTGTAAACATGTCTGCAGATCATGACCACCACTACGCAAGTGACAGTAATGGGAAAATACTTGGCAGAAAGCATAGAAGCAAAGGTCATGGAAGCTGTCCGATTGCCTGTTGAATCTGGGATTTCACCCATTTAGTGTGGTATCTCTAGCTATCTTAACTTTTACCATGGGCTGACTATTTCAGTGCAAAGCAAAACTTTACAGCGCCAGTTGCAAATTTTAAGTCATGCATGCTAGCAGCAGTTGTACTTTGCCATTGTACTCTGTGTTTAGTGCTACTTAACAAATGTTAGCATGCTAACAGGCTAAACTAAGATGGTGAACCTGGTAAATATTACCGTCTAAACATCAGCATGTTAACACTGTCATTGTGAGCATGTTGGCATGCTGATGTTAGCATTTAGCTCAAAGCACCGCTATGTCTCACAGAGCCGCTAGCATGGCTGTAGACTCTTAAGTCTTGTCAAGAGACATATTCTACATTCTTATTTATTACAAGCATATGATTAGACATTTAATAATGTCCATGATTGTTTTGTTTGTCTTCTTGTGATGCTTTTTACATTACAAACAGAGAATCCAGACTAACAATTTCCTCTCAGACGTTGTATTTACATGCACAGCTGCAGTAAGTTGGCTGTCAGCTGTAATTTCAATTTCAGTTCAAGTACAACTTTGAACTGATGATGTGAGGTGACATTAGGCCAACCATCCACTGGTCTCTTTTGGTGCTGTGGCAGGGCCCAAAGTGCAAGATAACCTGTCTCAACTCAACTAATTGACAGAAGTATGTACTACTGAGGTCTGATTTTGACCAAAAGAAATCTGCAGTGTATGCAAAAAGATAGTCTATCAGCAATGAAACCCCTGAGAACTCAAGAGAAGGGTTCAAACTCTGTAAAATGTTCAGATTTTAGCATTTCTCAGCCACACAAGCAATAAATGTTGTGCAAAATCTGACATGAATGGCATGCCAACTCTTCCTCCTGTATAGAATTTTAAAGAATGTCTTGTCCTGGGTGAATACAATAACATTGTAGATGACAGCAGAGTGGAAGACTTGTCAAATACCCAAAGGAAGATTTTTATTTTACTAAAAAGAGGTTGTTACAACAACAGATCACAAATTGTGAGATATTTGGCAGCATCCAATAGTGTCAAAAATCACAACCGACAGAAAAACATGTTGGGCCGATGCATTTCATTTAATATTTAATGAACAAAAGCACAGCTTGCAGTTCAGGTGTCTTGTGACTTTCAGAAACTAAAATCTTTAAACAGCCAGCTGTTTTTTCTCTCTTATATCAACAGAATTTCACTCCTTTTCAGCAGAAGTTACATAGTCTCGCTTTAAAAGATGAATTTGCATAGATGCAGATATGGCCACTGTCACTACCCAGCTAAAAAACAGAATCAGCTTGTGCCAAAACAATGAGTTTATTCATTGATTAGTTGATCAACATAAAATGAATTGCCAAAAAGCTAATATTTGCCGGTTCCATCAAAGCTGTAAACTGATTTGGTTTTGGACTGTTGGTCGTATAAAACAAGCAATATGATTATGTTAACGTGAGCCGTCAGAACTTTTAGCACGTTTTTCACGTTTTCTACATTATATAAACTGAATGATTAATCAAATGATTGAATCATTATCATCAGTAATCTTTAGATGCAACTGCAGTGTCAAGCTGCTCCAAAACAAATTATTGGTTTTCTAAGATAACTAAAACTGTTCAAAAGAGATATGAGCTGTTTGTAGACGTCTGCTGCACATCAAGTCCGGGAAGATCCCAGCAAATAGACAAGAATGTAAACAAGAAATTATTGCTTTACAGCCAGTGATGGTTTTAGCCAAGAAGACTATGACAGAGCTTTCTTGCCAACTGTCAGCCTTTATGTTGTCTTTTTTGCCTTCTTAATTGCATACTTTGTGTTCCCATCAAAAAATTACATAAAACACTAATTCAAATTTGTATGGCCTTTAGGATTTGATAGTAGGAGATCCTCAAATCTACGACATCCAGTCTTAATGGGGACAGTAGGAGGCGTTCTTTCCACAACAGGAAGCAATGACCCGTGATGGTGGAACTACCACTCTCCGTAGGAGGTCACACACTTCTTTTTCCTCCTTAGCCTTACCTCCAAGTGATTAGAGGAACATCTGCAAACACAGACAGACCTCTCCGCTTTTCTTTTCATATTTTACACAAGCAAACTCCAGGAATCATTACCCACCATGAGCTCATCATTAGCACATTCATAATTCAGTGTAATGGATTATGTAATTGCTCCATTAATCAGGGGAGCCACCCCAGCATACTCTCCTATGCATTAGTTTAATTATGGGGAAATGCCTCTGTTAAAATAGATGCTCTGTTTGCAGAAGCAGAGTTTAGAAGTCTGTATTTGGAACTTGTGCAGACTGAAGTTTAGAAGCAGCTTGGCGATGTATAGCTGTGAGTTTTTGTGATACACAATCGCAGACAGTGAAAAAGTAGGCAAAAGGGCAAATGCCTTTCAGGGAGCCAGTTGTCAAGCTCAGGCGTCACTTAAGTCGCATAATTTATTGACATTTGCAGGCAGCGTCTGTGCGTGATAAATATTCCCGTTATATATGAAGCTGGAGGTGTCTGAAACAGATTAAGACACGAAGACATGAAGGTACTTGTCATCGGATTCCAGCAGCTGGCATGACTTGTGAGGACTTAATCCAACAGTGTCATCAACTATTTGTCAAGAAAAAGAGATAGAGGGCCTCCTCCTCCTTACTATTGTTAGAAGCTCAGTATGAGAGTCTGGCTGCAGTCTTTTAGTTTGAGTGACATTTGACATCATCATCACCGAGGGACACTCAAGAGTATTTTGGTCTTCTCATCCTTATTAAAAAGGTCAGTGACAGGCAGAGCCCCCCATGTACTCATGAGTGTGTTGAGTGCTGAGAAAAATAACAGCATTTGCTGGAAAAAACTGTTGTCACTCCACATATACAGACATTGCAGCACACTTATCAGTTATTTTCCTTGTCTGCTTTCCTCCCCCAGATTGTACTTAAAGTGATTTCTTTCTTACTTTTGCCTTGTTCCTGCACTTGGATGGAGAGTGGGAGAGCCTGAAAATTAATATGTACTTTATACTGCTGCATATATAGTCGAGCATAAATCTCAAATCCAAATAGGACTCGAGTGATTGGTCCTTCAGTCACTACCTACACAAAACAAACAACTAAATGGTTTGTGGTTACTGTCAAGATGTTGGCAAAACTTCACAAGGCTCAAAGCCCGCTGCCAAATAAAGCAGCCTGAGCCAAACAGAAAGACAGAGAGAGAGACACACACAGAATAAAACATGGCAAGAATTGTTTTTCCATTGTGAGAAATGCCCATGTAATGCTTGAAAAAAAAAAAAAAAAAAAGAACAGCTTACGCATTCACCTTGTAGAAGTGACATTTAAATAAGCAGGAGCCATTTTCTTCCTCAATCCCTCCATCCCCTCCCCTTTCACCCGTTCCCTCTGTGCCACTGTAATTTGAAGCTGTCACAAACAAATCCTCCTCATGGACCTTTCCAAATGTCAGGTTCCGTCAAGCGGGATGACGGCCGCCAAAAATCAGGCCCTTGAAAACTTTTGTCAGGAAAACAGAGGAGTTCGAGCTCACATTAATGAGCATTCACCATTCACTCCTCACAGTTGCCGGAGAAAGGGGGAGGACTAACCGAGCTAGTGATCTGAATTTTATTTATCTGAGTATTATCATTATTATCAATATTCATACTTGTGTTTATTTTTCTACCCAATCAGTTACTTCTAGTTGGAAAAATACTGAATTTAGTCCAATTTTCTTAGGGCAGGTAATGACAGTGATAAGTCCATAGCTGGTTCCTATAACAGCATAAAATGATCTCTCATCCCCTCTACCAAATAATGCCTAAACATGCTGTGTCCTCAACCAAACCATTTCTGCCACCAGTGCTACATTTGGCTGCACAGAAAGCTTGGCACAAGTCAGAGACAACAATTCAGTGACTATGCACTCAAATTCTACATAATTTTAATAACCTCTGGCACAAAGAAAGTTAACAAGAAACTGTTAGCAGAGTGCGCAATCTCAAGAGTCATTTTACTGCCCTGACTGTGAGGGAATGAGATGAGGGAGCGCAAGAGGAGCTAATCAACTCTTACTCTTCAGTGGCATTTCATGCACTGTCTGCCACTAGTTCAGTGTGCACAAAGGGCACCGAGCATCAATAAGTCAACACGCTGCTATAGCAGGAGTGGATCCAGACTCCTTGGCCATGAAAAGAGAGACACAGCTTTATAGCAATTGCAAAATTAAATTAATTTTGCAGATGAACTACTTGAGGGATACAGAGTGTCTTTAGTTAACACAGAGAGCATACAGAAAAGGTTTAATGCCAAATGAAAATCTGACCACCACAACAAGAGCTGGTATGGATTTAGCTGCTAAATTTGCATTTCTTAAGACACAGCTCCTGAGTAGCTGTCCTCTCGCTGCACCTTGTATAAGATGCTGAGCCAATGGAGGTGGTGGGCGGGGAGAGGGAGGTAGAGAGGTTAGAGGAGAGAGAGAGAGAGACAGAGAGAGAGACAGAGAGAGAGGAAAAAAAGCTCTTTTCTGCCTTTTCATTTTGAAGAAGTTTGTACTGCCATCTTCTAATCTGTGCCACCGCAGCTGCACATCGTGTCACCATGTCCAGAAGGCCAAACTGGTTTAGGGCTTTTTTTTTTGTTTTTTTCCACCCTCTTCTCTCTTCCTTGTTGCCTTGCATCAGGCACAGGATCTGAGGCTTTAATATGGCTGCCAGTGAGGCAACAGCCATTTAATAACAATGCAATAGTTCCTCACAGCAGTAGTCCAGTGTCGCTCATACACCCCGCCGTGTGCAGATGGTACATTGTCTGTGGTTTCCGAAAACATTCTCCTTTCCGAGATGTTTTTCCTTTCTCCCCCAACACACACACACTGCTTTTTTGTTAGCAATATTTAACTCTCTTCTTGATAGAAAAAACATACAAATGGTCTGCAGCCTTATTTCTGCTATCATTGCTCTTGGCTTATTTCGTAACAGGTCAGCTGAAGTGTCCCCCCCAGAGATGATCCGATGTGTGTGTGTGTGTGTGTGTGTGTGTGTGTGTGTGTGTGTGTGTGTGTGTGTGTGGTTGGCGGTAAGCCTTTTGCATGTGCCTCACAGCCTCCCGCAGTGGGGGACATCTGGAGGAGGCGTTACCGTGTACACAGAAAAAAAAAAAAGAGTTTAGGCCCGAAATATCATCCTCGAAGGACATAACTGGCTTTCATTAACATACAAAGGGGGAAATATGGCGCTGGAGATTTATTCAAATCAACATGGCTAATGTTGCCATAAGCCAGTCACCTTGCCAAGTTTCCTTAAAACTCATTCTCTCGATCAGTTGCCCTTCCCCCGACTCGCTGCTGAGAGCAATTAGGGCACATTTTGATGAGAATGACCGGTAATTCAGTGGAAGGAAAAGGCTTCAGAACAACCATTTCACAAGGTAGATGTTCATTATGCGCCAGCAGGGAAGAGCCTCATCTTAATAGAGTGCCAGCCATAAACATCCCTCATCATCACCGGGCTTGCCATTTGATCTCACCTCTGGGGGTACTGCGCTGGGCATCTTCATTCATTTCTTGTGCGTATCCCTGTCTGTTTACTCAGTAATGGACTCTGCCCAGAGAGTTGTTAAGGGGGAACAAAGTGAAAGTGCCTGACACTCTGCTGTGGCGGTGATTAACGACTGAATTAGAAAGCAACTCCAGGTCACCTTCTTTAACATCGTGATGGATGATCTAATGTGGGAATCTGATAGCCTTTGTTATAGGTGAGCTACAACCTGGATCACAGGTGGAGCAAAGCGACGGTGCTTTTACACTGATGATCAACTTTTCCATGAATCTGCAATCAATAAACACTATGCTGTAATTAACAGCCAAAAACAATGTGGTGAGAACCAAACTGAGATGCTTTATGGCTTTGATAATAAACATCTCACTGATGAGTGTGCATGCAACTGTGTCCACCACTGTCTGTAAAGCCTTAGTTAGCGTTGCCCTAATTCAGCTGTGTATGTGCCATCTCTCCTGTCACAGGCAGTTTACAAGACTGGGAACGAGGGTTGCCATCTGTCCCACCTCTATGGGGTGCACAGAGGGACGTTTTGCACAGTTTTGGCATGCCTGACTTCCCCTAATGCTGCACAAATGTTTAGAGACATTACATAAGCAATGAGACCTTCAATGGGGTTGGGGGGGGAATGGAGATGGATAGGGGCAGAAGAGGAGGAGAAAAAGCATTTGAGGACGAGAGATTAGAAAGTGTGACACAGCAGACCTGGTCCTTTCATTCTCCTGACTAACTGCACTTTAAGGCAGACAATAGCACCACAGTGCTGCGTTGGCGTTGCTATTGGGCACAGGCAGGGGATAAAATACAAACCAAGACGTCCAGTTTGAAGGCCTTTCAAATGCCAAGACCGCACCTGGGGTGTTTTCACACCTTTGAGGCAGGACTGTACAACTCTGGAAAACAGCTGCAATAATTTTCTCTTACATCTAAATTCTGGGCAAATAAACCACAAATTAGCCCAATGCTGCAAGGTCCCTAGTAAGTGAGCTTGCTTTGATAAAGCAGTAGAAAGTTGTTGCGATGCACTGCCACAAAAGTAGCCAGGGACTACTTTTTTGGCAGACGACAGGCAATGGCTTCAAAACTCCTCTAACCTTTAGAAATGGTATATTGCAACAAAGAAACATGTTGCTTGTCATTCCCATTTCATAATCGCATTGATGATACGGTACCAACACAGTGGTATCACTGAGATGAATGAGGAAGCCTGCATTTTTTGCCATAGCACAGTTGTTGGTCTGAATACGCCTTAACAACTGTCCAAAGTTGAAAGTCAGCGAGAGGTGGATCAAACCTAATTTCAGCTCTGCATCAGACTGCAGCTGCACTGGCAGAGGACGGCAATCTGAAACCAAAAAATAAGAGATCCCTCACTGCAAGGAAAGTTGATACTGAGCTCAATGACATATAGCTTTTGCTGGATACCAGGACGAAGAGGAACAGCAACTTGATGCACGGAGCAATGAGTGCACCACAGCCAAAGGAAAGACATGTGTTGTTTTTGTGCTGTGTGTATGTGCATGTAAAAGGTGGGAGGGTCATCCCCAGCAGAGTACACAATGGATGTCCTGGGAGAGGCTTTTAAATACTAAGACATGTTGCAACGGACACCTGGAACACCATTTGTATGCAATTCTCTCCTTGCTCCTTTCACAGGGGAACAAGATGAGATTTCACCGGAAAACTAAAGCAGCCACCATGACACAGAGAGACTGATCTTAACAGTCCATTTTGTATTTTCTAATGTTGCCTCAAGGTGTGAACTTGCCACTCTGTTCTTGCACCACTCAGCACTCTTTTTAAATAAATGACTACAGGTCACTTTGTGTCTTGTTGTCGCTGCTGGAGTGATCGTGTGGTCAGGTCATGTTAAATTTATTCCCTTCCACTTGCAGCTGCTAATTATTTTTGTCAATATTGGAGCCGAATGGGAATAGACAGTGTAAGACAGACATCTCTGAAGTACACAACATTGAATCTGAGAAGTGATTTGAAATTCCTTACCAAATACCAAATTAATCATGACTGCTGTCGGTTAATTCCACCCACTAGTCTACTGTCACAGAGCACAGACCTGCTGATGGTGTCTAGGATTAATTATAAGAACGTGTGGTTGAGCTTGATAGAACACGTTGGGCTCAGTACCAGAAACTAAATAATCACTTGGTGGGGCACAGAGGTTGCACAGAGGCAAAACCCTCACCTAACACAACAGAGGACAAGCTAAAGCTCCCGAAAACTGTTTTCTATTTTCTTAAATTCTAACAAACCTATTTTGACAATTTTTGCAGGTGGGAAACCAGTGAGGATTCATGTCCTTGCTCCTACTGGTTGGTTGGGTTGCCTGCACAGTGGTGGGTGGGATCTGGAGGGTGGGGGTGGAAAATTGCATGAGTGGCACCCTCCCTCGCTGTCAGGTGAAAAGGTGTGGGTGTCACATGGCTCTACGGGCACATGGCTGTCTATACCCTCCCCAGGCCCTCAGCGGAGTCAGCAGTGACAACAGCAGCAGTAAGGTTGGAATTGGCCGTACCAAATTGGGGACAAAAGGGAAAAATGACTTGACAGGATTAGCTAGGATTAAAGTCACAAGACATTATAGTAATGGTAAGAAATAAAACTGGGCTGGGCAAGAAATTTTCACTCACATGTCACTGTGTGACAGGATTGTCCTTTAGGCCCTGTTACCATGCCTGGAATGAAGCCACAATATAGCAAAACAGGTTAATTTGCATACATTTAAACATTTTTAACTCTATAATAGGTTGGTTTCAGCCTCGTAAGCTGCATGTCAGACTGAGAAAATGCATGGCGGTCTGCTGGTATTTACTGTAAGCAGTGTGACTTAACTGTATCAATGTTACGAATCCATGGAAATCCATCATTATCTGTATTATATAAAGCTAACTGAAATGTCACATTACATCCTTGCAATTGTTGTTTTTTGTTCATGTCATAGAGCACCCATATCTTTTAGGGGTTTTACAGATAACTTATTACTCTTAATATAATATAAACTCTTATAGGATTTGCCAGTTGATGTTTGATGATGATGTGTATATCACGTTTTTTTGTGAAGCCATGATCTAGACGCTGGATCTGAGCTACACTCGATGTTCACTTTTCTTTTCACAGTATTGTTGTTGCTTGTCAGCGGTGAGGTTTGCCGAAAGTGAGAAAATGACAGTAGGCAGAGTGGGGAGGAAATGCTACCAGTGATATCACCCTCCACAAAAAGCCTACAGCCCACCCACTCACTATCTATGCTGACCTCAATCATTGATTTTATCACTTCCTATTGCACACACAGTGTGAGCATTCTTTGTGCTTGTTCAAATGTATCTACGTTAAGGGAATGCACGCGTATCTATGAAGACATTTGTATTACATAGAATTTGCAAGGAAACGAGACAACCCAACAGATTCATTAACTGGGCTGATATGCAGATACGCGAAGATAAGCGGAGCAGAGAGGGATCTTGCTGCGGTTATCATGGTGGTCCTTCTCCATCCTTCATAGCCTGCCCTGCAATTAATGATACACAGTGATTTTCCTGGAACCACCCCCCCATCCTGTGTTTGCGCATTTGTATGTATTTATGTAAGTGACTGCGTTTGTGCACGCTTGCATGTATGAGAGGAAGATAATTTTCTCTACTGTGCACCAGCAGAAGGATAGCCACTGAATTTGTATTCGGTAATGAGATGGGGTCTGGGAATGATGGTGAATCTGTAAGCATGCATCATCTCCCATAATTCCATTTAGTAGTCCTGTAAACACTTCTAAATGCAGCTGGTAGTTAAGGTGGCCCCCCTGCCCTCAGCTCTCATCATCAGGCTAGCACATCTCCAAAGAAACCAAGGGCAGGAGAGGAGGAGATATTGCAAATCACATTATGGGACATGAAATTAATCCACCCTCCCCAAACATTTGGCCTTCACACAGTTTAACCTTGAAACTGCTTTTTACTCCCTTGCATGAGGGCTTCATAAACCAACCCCCCCCCATCTCCATCACATCCAAAAGAACAAGTCTGACAACAATGGCTCTGCCGAGGTAATTATTCAATAGGATCCTTCCCCGTGCTGATGATACGTTGTAATTTCATTTCATTTACGTCTGTTTCATAATGTAATACACAATTGAGCAGGGGCACTTTATGTCCCAAAAGACCACGTCCTCCTTAAGATAATAAAAGCCTTTTGTGCTTGCCTTTGAGAAATCCTTGGTGGATTATGTGAGTGTGGATTCGGGAGCACATCAATTAATATGCATTAAATGAAAGAGTATTAAGTTGTAAGAAAATAATTAATAACCAGTTGCTGTACTGCTGCTTTGTCCGACGACATCACACCTTAATGCTAACAGGACTGTCTCTGACATCGCCAAAAGGGGCCGAGGTACAAGAGTTACTTGACCTTTTACATGGCTGAAAGACAATGTACTTCCACTTTATTACATGGCCACCTCACTCTCCCCTGATGCTAATGTAGAGCAGTGCAAGATAAAAGCCCAAAGTGACTGTTACATCCAATCCAATAACTGCAGAAAAATTCCTATCTGCTAGCCAATGCTGAAACCGCATGAGGTTCAGCTCTACTAGTTTCAGCCAGAATAAAATACATGTGTTTGTGTTAGAGAATACTGTAGATCTCTTATGCAAGCCCTATCGCTGGATCTTGTCCCTTTGTACGGTACAGAGAATAGCGCTGGCACAGGGTTCCACTTTTCCCGTTACCATGAAAAAGACATTCACGGCTCCAATTATCCTTTACCCCTGTGTAGCTCCGGAAAACACAATCGCTGCCACTGTCAATGAAATTATAGCAATGGGGGGAGTAAGTAATGACAGGGGAAAAATCTGATAGCCCCCTCCCAAACACACACACACACACTTTTCAATGTGCAAAAAAATAAAGATGTAGGATGCCTCAGGAGAACAGAGAAGCAAAGAAACAGGAATGACAAGCAAAATGTTTCTTTGAGATATCTTTTCAATATTCCATTTCTAAAAAGGTTAGAGGAGTTTTGAAGCCATGAGAGAGTAGCTTCGGCTGAGGGATGGCACCTTTCGTTGCTGAGAGTGGTGAAGATACTGAGTGGTTTAAACTTATTTGCTTTGACCGAGAGCGATCCGCTGCAAGAATGACGGTCTTGATCAGTTTACAGTTCTACCTCCATGTTTTTGGGTATATTTTTTTCAAAAAAATTACCCCAGCCTTCAGCTAAATCAATCTTGCCTTTGGTTGGAGATAATGAGCATGTTCGCCGGGCTTCAAATGAACACCGGTGCTCCCGGGCTCCTCAGCTCAACATAGTCACATCATGTAGACACTTTTGAGGAAGGCAGAAAAAGAGAAGTCTTAGCCTTTAGAGACCAATTAAAAACACACATTCAAATTGACCTAAAAGGAGCACAGTAAGGCATTCAATTACAGTGCTGCCCTCGTCTCTATAGCTTCACTTGCTATCAGATTCATCCCAATTGTTTTCAACTCTTACAAACAAACAATCTCAACAGAGTGGAAAGTCAAAAAAAAAAAAAAATCTATCTCATCTCTGCAGGATCAAAGCCTGTATGGAGATGTAGCGAGCGTACACAGATATACTAATTTTCACACAACATGCGCTCACTCTCATTCAAAGGACACAGAGGCAGGATTTGCCAACTCAGGAGCACAGTATGCATACATTAGATGATCCTTATTAAAGACCCTGGTGAATATTAGATCATTATCGTTACTATCGCTGCTGTCAGAAAGAATGGCTACAAAGGAAATAACTGCACAGAAGATAGAGCAGTATTTGCTTTCTTTGTTCCCTTTATAATGCTGTAAATTCTGGAATTAAATTGAATAACCACGATGAAATGTACATGTGTACAGTAGTTACATTACTGTAATATGACTAAGGGCTGATGCACTGCATCTTCTGCTTGTTTATATAGAACAAATTAGGGTGTTGATTACTTTCATTATCTATAAATTAATTGTTTAGCCTACAAAATGTCAAAAATGAGTGAAAGAATGTCAATCACAACTTCCCAGAGCCCAAGATCTTCAAATAGCTTGTTTTGTCCAACCAACAGTCCAAAACCAAAAACTATTCAATTTACAATGACATACTGGAGAGAAAAGCTGCACATCCTCACATTTAAGACGTTGGAACGAGCAAACGTCTGGCATTTTAGCTGGATAAATGACATTAAGAATGAATCAATTATCAAAATTGTAGATTCATTTTCTGCCAGTCGACTAATTTGAGCACTAAAACCTATTAAGAAGACAAACTTGAATTGGAAAAGGGAAGCTCAGGCAGCTCTTCAGCCAGTCAGAACTGTATCCATGACATATTTGGTACCACAGCCCAGCGGGTATGCAGTGACGCTGAAACATGCTCCGTCTCGCTTCCACAGCACTTCCAGGGAAGCTTCTCTCATAAATCCCCTCTAATGGCCGCTGGTGAGGGAACTTTTTAACACAGAACTTAGCAGCCACTGTTATTCACCCGTAGAGCGAGAGTCTTGGGATGATGGATGGTAATAAATATTGCACGGGGCTAACAGAGGTCCCCTCAGAGACGTTCAATTGCCTTGAGTGATAGGGCACTGCTCAGCAACACAGGAGAGGATGGCAGAGGGCAGGCTCTTCACGGGGTCGACTAACTGAGTCTGTTCAATTTCCTCTCTGGAAATATGACAGGCCCCATTGTAAACGATAACACTGTCGCACAATGTGGGAAGGTAAGCAGAAAAAAAGGAGGGTTTCTGCAAAAAATATGTTGCCATCACAACTTATGTATGGCAAGTTATTTGGTTATGAATGACGGATTGATTGTCCCGAAGGGGGAAAAAAAAAATCCACTGTGGACCAGTAATGATTGTGAATGTACCTGGCATGTGAGGAAAAGGAACACTGCTCAGTGTTATGACCACCTCACTGCTGCACTTGTGACCGGAGCAGTTTAATGGAGCTTTTCTGACAAGGGAGCTCTTGTTGTGCTGAGCTGCCCACCATCTTAACAGCTTCCTTGACAATGGCCAACAATGGAGCAGATGTCCAAGCTGCAAACATCTGTAGTGGCCTTATATTCCTTCAGGCACACACACCCCCCTTCCTCATCCAATGCACACACACGGGCACCCATAAGACAGACAAAGAGCTGCTTTACCAAGGTCATCCTCTCTTTAGCTTGCAGGCATCAAAACAAATTCTCTTGTTAACTTTGCTATATTGACTAACTATCATAGAACAATCCAAGATAAATCACTTAACTATTGAGATTGTATTAATATTACTTTTTTAGATGTCGCGCCACGAGGATAGAAACCATCTCTGTTGACAGGAACAAACGACTGACAATGACGTTTTTAATGGTGAGTGATAAGAAATTAAAATCACTCTAGTTCTTCCTTAAACCAACACGTGTCCTGTTGTCATATTTTCAGAGTAATCAGTGAATTAATTAGCCCAATAATGTGTAAGAATACTTTAGTGTGTGTAATTAACAAGTTAACACAAGGCAATTAGCAGCTCATTCATAAACTGTCGGCACCTAACAGTGGCTGTAAACACAAGATGCACTTTCCTCACCAAATTTTAAGTGTACACAGTCAGTTATGGTGCTAAATCCTCACTGCAAATATCAGCTTGGTGAATTAAAACAAGATAAATTTGCCTGAGTAAAATGCAGCAAAGTGTCCAAGAGTGGGAACTACAAAAAGGAGTCCATTATTCTCCTTCAGTGGTTTTCCAAAGTCACATCCTGGAGCCCCCAGGGGATCATGGCGGGGGCATCCCCAGAAACACGAGGACTGGCTCGATTTCACTTGCATTTCACTCACGCAACAACAAGAAGCTGCAAAAGAATGACAATGTTTGCTAACAAGTTCCTATCTCCACACTTTATTTTCCCACCTGCAGATCTGCAACTCCCCACACTGAACCACAAAACCCTTTCAGGTGGGACTCCTTGGGGCAACATGTCATCCAATGCAAGCATTTGATCCACTGCTTTTATCATGTGTGTGGGTCCCTGTGATGGAAAAAAAAAAAGGTTTTCATCTGTAATGATTTATGTCAGCTTCTTTAAAGCTCCTCCAGAGAAGTCTTAAAATTGTGCTAAAACAAATACGTGAAAGGTCAGTGACAGTGTGATGCAGCTTGGACAGCAGATGTGCTCCATAGTAATGACTTGTGTTTAAAAGAAATAAATAAATATAAAAGCAGCAGCAATCAGCGCTGAAGATTACACATGGTGACGTCTTTCACAACACTATTTTGCCTGCAAAAACTCAGTCAGTCGAGTCAAGTGTGAGGTATTAGCCTAGAGGATTTATGAGCAAATAGCCTCACTAGAAAGCACAAGACACACAACTCCACTGCCATTCAACACACGCTCTGATAATGCACTTCCTATTTTCTTTTAACCTGCACACATCCCGTACGGGGTCTCGTTGTGTGCAAAAACAATACAGTCCCCCGCGACTTTGCCGAATACCCTTGCGATGTAAAGGTGAGGGACACTAATGGCAGCAATGGAGGGAAAACGCGGGCTATTCGTGCCCACATTTGACAGTTGTAGCAGGGTTTACGTGGTCAGAAATAACGTCCTTGTGTGTATACAACCCACCCGACCATTCCCCATCTTCATGGCGCAGTAAGGTGGACACACATGGTCAGAGCTGATATGCGGACCTGAAACGCGACGGCAGCCAGACACTCACGGCCAACTCTCGTTTAAAACACAAAACTGAATCAAACGTGAAAAGCGGCGTTGTTGTTGTTGTTGCTTCTGTAACGCAGTCTTACCTGGATGAATGATGTCTAATCTTAAGTTGAGAGACGCCGACTTTTTTTTTTAGGCACACGTCGTCGTCGGCAGCAGCATCATCCGCTTCGGGGAGAAATGTTTCATGTGAAGATTTTGAGTAATTCTGATTCCACCTTATTAATCCTCCGCGCTCTGCAAAAGCGGCTTCTTTTACCAGATGGGAAGAAACGACCGGATGGAGAGGAGTGACAACCTAACAGGGAACAGGCTACAGTGTGTTATACGCGTCCTTGTTTATTAAAATACGGCCGAGCGTAACGCCGAGTAGGTGTCTAACTGTTTCACTGCTTTATTTTTTTTCCCCTCTCTCTCTCTCTCTCCCCCTCTCTCTTTGGCTGTAGTCACACTGTGTCTAACTCTCCTGTTTTATCAAGGCGGGGTCTTGGGTCGTTTAAACCAATGACAAAAACCAAGAAGAAGCCCCCCCTCCTCTTCCTCCACCACCACACACATACAAGTACCTTCTGCTGACATGGTTAGCAAAAATGATGTGGTCATATGGGACATTTTTTTCCGTGTTTTCAAATTCTGACCCAAGAAAATCACCTTATAGGGTCACTTATTCACCCATATCACAAAAAAGGAGAAACAAAATCTCACTTACACCTATTTAGCCATGTAGATAGTTTTGGTTTCATGCACCAAGGCTTTAATAGCAATCCCTCTTTCTGCTAGCAATAAAGCAGAGGTTAATGGATTTTCATTTGTGGTGCTCACAGCATTGAAGGCATTGAACATTATAAATGTAATTTCTTTCCAGAACTATGTCCCTGTGGATAATCCACAAATCTCGCTGGTTACAGTTTTCTTTGGAACTACTTTTTGATCAAAGACCTAGTCCCAATGAAAACTGTTGACAGTGAGGTCTGTGGATTACTCAGAGTACTGCCACCTGAAAGACTTTATGCTGTTCTGTTTTTTAAATGTAACTTTAAAGCTGCACTAATCAATATTTTTATATGAACAATGGGCCAAATGACAACGTGTAACATGAAAGATGTTGCTCCTTGTGACAAACCCACAGAGAATTATCACCCAAGTCCCCTCAGCTCTACGGAGCTTTTCTTTTGTAAAGATTATGCTTCTGACATTTTTCCATTGTTAGATAGGTCACAGTAGAGATGCAGACAAGAAATGTTGAGGTAGGGAGATAAGGATATGACATGAAACAAAAAAAACACAGATAAGCAATTTAACCAGTAGGCCACCATGACACCCCAGATTAACTATCTCAGTTCAGTGACACAGCTTTCATCAGTATTATTTTCACGTGTAACGTGCAGCTGTTTTCAGCGAAAAAGCTCTGGTAAACCCACTGTACACCACCTGCCCAGCACAAAACAGCAGACAGACACAGTTAGTGACTAGCTGGTGAACATAAAAAAACAAAAAAACAATGAATGCAGGTTTAAGCAGCACAAACATATCATTTCAGTCACCTCCATTGTACTGGGATAGCATCAGAACTCAGAAATCTCTTACAAAACTGTCTTCATGGACAGACACCTCTTTGGGCAACTGTAAAATATACCATTTGGTAATTTGGGTGAATTGACCCTTTAATCCAGATGACAAAAACTCACATGCCTGGCACATGCAAAAAGTATGGAAAACAAAAATTCCACACACCTCCATTGTATTGGATGGTGGCAGAAGTTTTAGAGATGGATATCTGAAAATCTGGGCAAACAGAACCAAAACTATCTGCACAGACAGAGAAAATATGTTTATGTGTTTTGTAATTTGGTGGAACAGACACTTTAATAGGCTGGCAATGTCCCCACATGGAATTATGTATGTGTCAGCAGTGCTCAAGTCTGCAGTGAATCTATAATTTATGGTATTCCTTTAACATAATAATCATAATCAATGTTATAGGGGCCTGTACAAGCCTGTCATATTTGTGTTTCACCCTTTTAAATACATATGATTAATGGTTCTCCTTTGAATTGATCACAGTGGGATGATGCTGAATGAAAGCTCATAAATAACAAAGTGAGTAAACGCTGAGTGTAAGCCTTATAGTTTTCTATGTTTGGTAAGTTCATGTACAGGGAGCATTTTTCACAGAACACGGGTTGTACGAATCTTGGCTACCTGATATTGATTATGTTTGGATCTCCTTTGATTTCTCTACCAGGTTTATTCTGCAGGCAGTGCTGTGGCTTCTGTAAGGGCAGACCATTTAATTTAGTAATACTAAATATTGTTTGACTGTGTTGTTTATACCTGACTGACCCATGCACGATTGATTTGACAAGACTATATAGCAAAGCATGTGACCCCCAGTGCATTGTGAATGCATGGGGTCACGGATGACATCACATGATTGATTTTTACTGTCCTTTTTTGGAACTTGTTGCACAAAGAACAAGCACTGACCCACATCATTACATTAATCCATGAAGGGTTTGACTCTGATATACATTGGGAACAGTGGCCCTGCTACAGATTCAAGCCACCACAGTGGCTCTCTACATTTCATTTTCAGTCTAATTTCTGCACTTTGTGTGGTCGCTCCGTGAGGTCAAGTAAATGGCAGCAGATTGTGTGAAGTGCCAGACACAGTGCTCAGTGAGTTCAATTATCTATATCCCATTTCCACTTTTCATTTCTATATTCTTCCTGGCCTCCGTATGCTCCAATATTGATCTTCCCATCAATGATTGTCCACCTCTCATCAGAACGCTGGTTACATGTGGGGGTGTGCAGCATATACCATAAAGAGACAACCCCTTAGTGGGATAATTATACAGAAAATTGATGTGGCGTAATTGTGTTCTTGAACCCCACAGCCATGATTTTATTGATGTTTGGGACTGACTGTATATTCTTTACCAAACTCAAGATTGGTGATTTCAGACACTCTGTGTTCACATTAGGAAATTGTGCCATTAGTGGCTGTTCCAGAGTGCAAGGACCAAGTTGCATTAGAATTCGAGGGGCGAATTTGTTCAAATTTTTATGCTCTTTTCATGCTGTGTGTGTAGCCTAGTCGTTTTCCATTTGTCAATTCCCCTCTTATACCTCAGCTGTTTTCCCTTGGCACTCTTCTCCCACCCTGCAGACTCTTATCAAAATGATTTCCCTCCACACACTCAGCTCAGGCACTATTTTGATGCGCCAGCTCATAGCTACTCTTCCCATTTCTTGGTAAGTTACAACAATTCAATTTCTCAGGTTTTTGGTTGAATTAAGAGAAAATACAGTGACATAAAATACCACAGCAGAATAGGGTATGGGAACATGTAACATTATTCTTCCTAGAATCAAAATCAGCATCAATCCTCTTCACCGTTGTCACAGCACGCTCCGGCCATGCCCAGCACAATGTCTTAGAATTTGAGGTTGCTGCAGAGGTCAGTTTGCCGCAATGGCTTCATCTCTCCTACACAGAAGGTAAAACATGCCCAACATGCATGAAGGCTGCACACACAGTCTACTCTTTTTTGCTAATGAGGTGACAGGGCCTCATCGTGCGGAGATAAAGAGGGGGTGAACGGCTCAGACCCCCAATGGGTGCGCTTGAACTTGTGAAATAGGATTGACACCACACTCAAAATGAGCTCCCACCATGTTGGAACAGCAGACTGAAGCCCCCCAGGAGGCTAAGTTGAATCAATTCTCCTAATGATGTTTGTAATTTAGGAGACTAATGACATGCACTATGAACTGGAAGATTATGTCTAGGAGATGCCTCTCAGAGTCAAGTGTTATAATAAATGCCTCAGAGAAGCACAATGCTACACAGAATGTGGGAACAAATATTCAAATCCTAGATATACTTTGGTGTAGCTACATGTTGGGACTTTGATGAAAAGTCCTAAAAAGTCTGTATATACTTTGTCATGATGGAAAATGTGAGCAAAGACATTTTTAAGTCTTTTGTGCCAAGTCCAAGTCAAGTCTCAGGTCCTTGAGGGCAAATCCGAGTCAAATCACAAGCCTTCATAAGCAAATCAGTCAGGATGCAAGTCTGCAGGTCTCTGAATGCTGACCATTAAAATTACAGTTACAATTACATTTTTCCTTTAAGGGCTGTGTTCATAGTGTTGGTCTCAGCTTTTTACATACACAATTATCATACGATTCTGCAGCTCCGCTCACCTTTACGGAGCTTTAAATAGCAAGTTTCAGCTCATTGTTTAGCTGTCCGGCCCCCAACTTTACTGTTTTGGTTCACTCTCATAGCTCTCATAGTGTTGTTTTTGGTTTCAGAGAAAAAGCTCACTGCACACTACCTGCTCAGCACCAAACAGCAGACACAGTTAGCAACTAGCTGGTGAGCATAGTGGAGCATTTAGCAGCTATAGAGCCAGATATTTCCCTTGGGAGTAGGTAGAAACCAAAAAACAAAGCTAAAAGGAGAGTAACTACTGCACTTACATTCACCAGATGGCCAGAAAAATGACTTCAAATGAATGATAATGTTCCTCCGTAACTGCTGGATGTGTAAATAACACTGCCCCCAAGTGGCCAAACAATCCGTTATTGCATGTTTAAACTCCAACAATGCTGGATTGTAACACTTCCTGTATTGCAAACAAACTATTAAAAATATTTTGTCTCCAAGCCCAAGCTCCTTTAAGTCTAAAGTCCAAATCTCGAGTCTACAATTTGTGAATCAAAGGCATTTAGCTGGCTGGGTAACAGCAATTTGTTTTAAAGGTTATGAGGAGTAAATACTGTGGGATCTGTGGGATTTTGTATCTCCCCTAGATTCATCTCAGAGTATTCTAGAGCTGCTAATTTTGTATTTACCCTTTGGGTGTACTGAAGCCTGCTTCCTGTGGGATGAGGATGTCTCTTATTGTACAAGATGTTAAGTGCTGTGTGTATGTGGTGTCTACGGATGAGCAAGTCTACATGTGCACACGTGTCCCTGCATGAATGCGTGCATATCTGTCTTGTGTATGGCAACAATGCCAAACAATTATGCAAAAGCAAACACATTTGAGGCATGGCAACAGTATGCAGCATGATATGCATAGGCAACATGTTGATATGATTATTCCACAGGCTGCTCCCTATGTTTTAGGCTGGTCATTAACAACCTATTTAAAATCTTTGTCAATAGGTGCCAAGACAACAAGAAGCAACATCGCCCCCTTCGCGCTCAACACCCCCCCCTTCCATCCACTTGCCTTTCTTTTCTCTCATTAATATGGAAATGAGTCGCTCATTGTGGTTAGTAGGGAAGAAAGCTGTCATGTCTTTGGTGACAGGCTCAATGGATGTGTTTGGATTGCAGGGCTTGCTGTTTTCCGAGACCATGTCTTATCTTTGTTTAGGCAGCGAATCAAAAATGTAAACATCACTTCATTAGCATCTGTCAGGAAGCTTAACAGTATGATTTTTAATACATGGCTAAACCCTCTGAATAGGCAAACAGGCCTCATTATTCTGTCTCTTCTTTTATCTCCACTTTGTGTAGTAGTTAATTTCTCAAAGGGAAACTTACTTAATCCTCTGCGTTTGCTGGTAAAAGCCACGTTGTGTAGCTCTGCTTTCTCCCTCTGCTAGAACATTACTTACTAGATTTGCTTTATTGTATTTTTCCTGCTGGATGGTGGTGACTTTTATACTTGCTCTCATTTGCAGACCAAAAAAACCAAAAAACCATAGATTATTTTTTCAGTCAGATGAAAAGCAACTCTAAAAAGAATTTCTGCTTTAGAAAAGTCAGAAAATGAATAAAACATAAATTACATGCACTATTCTTAACCTTTAAGAGAGATCAAAGAGACTTGTGTTCTAGCCAATCACTGGCGCTATCAGCATCACACTTCATCCACTTCATCAAGGCTTTTTCCACACCCATTTACTTCAAGTATATCTGCACATTGTGGAGTGATATTATAATTACTGGGACATGACCAAAAGCAGTCAAGATTAGGTAAATGCAGCTACTCATCTCAAGTAAGTGCTTTGTTTATATGTAGGATTGCCTGTTGCGTCAGACCTCAGGGGAATCATATTTTCTGTCTCTCAAAAGCATTTGAGCTCCTCATGTGCTCTGTAGGCTTCATCAGTTGGCTGTTTGTGCTCCTAGAGTTCATCACTAAGCTGGAGCACCTTTCAGATTGGGTCACATTGTAGACAAATGCTAGGTCAAAATTCTCCCAAAAAGACAGAGAAAACCAGTGACAGAGACATACAGAGGAGTACTGAGAGGATGTGATAGATTTAAGTGAGTAAATGTCAGCTGCTCCTCAGGGAGGTATGTGGAATAATAGGCTGTGATTTGAGCTGCACACTATTGTGTCAAAGCATCAGGTCAATCTGTGCGTTTATTTTGAACAAAGAGCACAAAGAGCAGTGATTTCATGCTTCTGGGTGAGTGAGTGATACAAGTTTCACTGTTGTTTCGATCGATTTTTGTAGGAATACATGAAGAAAATCCATTGAAAAAGATTAGATAAGTTCATGGCAAGGTGTCCTGACATACAATTAAGTAGGCTACCTAAAGTGTGAGATGGAGGTGATGGATGGTTCCTTCACTAAGTTTGTTCTTTTCAGGACCCTTGGAGTATAATCTCACTTAATATCATGGCCACTTACCGCAGACAAAAAGAGAAGCTGTGTTCAAATGGCCAGCCATCTTTAAAGTTTATTTGTAGGTAGTTTAATTCCGTTTCAACAGAGATCCGGATTCTGTTCCAGGAGTTGCTTTATATGTGTAGATAAGGACGGTAGTTTCGGGAAAAATGATCTAATATTGTTTATTCAACATATATATTTTTTGTCAAGGCTTGACAGAAGAGGCGAGTCCGTGAGCAAGTCGAGTGGTCGCAGCTAGCTTTAATTCTTTTTTTTGTGCTCACAAATTACAGAAGCTAGTGGAGCAGAGGCTAGCTCGGACATGACGCCATAATTTCAGCTCTGAACTTCTGTCTATAGCTCTGATTCACACCTGTCACTGGCGTCTCCTCCATACCAACTGAGGTTGAGGCTTATGGGTATTGCTATATTTTGAACCATCAGCCATACAAAACTGACAGAAAAAACATGATTTATTTGAAAGGAAGTTGAAATGATTGAATGTGATGGCCTTCACACAAATGTATAGTATTGATAAATGATCCAGAACACATGTTTTGCTATACAATTTTATCTGTGGGCAAGGTAAAAAGGTTGATTTTCTGTGTTTTTTATAGGGGTCAGGGTGGAGGTTTTAGGAAGATATTTCACAACACTTGCACAACCTAAAGACAAATATAACTGTAATCAGAAATCCATGGCTTTGTCACACTTTAACAAAGAATCGACAACTTGGTCCACATTGATTAGCTGAATCTGCCATCCTGTGAAAAGAATGCTACTCAGATGTAATTATGTACAAGAGTCCTCTCAGATAGATTTTTGTCCTTTTAAATCACTTCAAACTTTTGTTGCATTCCTAATTGTCTATTCAGAAGTTGTTCCAATTGCTGAAGTGCCTTTATGTGAAATGGGGGAGAGGAGGGGAAGGGATGAATGTGTGTGTAATGTTTTTGCATTTCTATTCCTCTATCCATCTCCCTTTTTGTCAGAACAGTTTCATTCCCATGTCAGTGATTTATGTAGGGAGATAGGAGAGAGCCTGTTAATGGGATATTTCTTTTGCTCTCCTCATGAACAACAACATGTCAAAATAAAGATAAAAAACAAACCCAAATGCTTGCTGGGGGAAACAAATTAGGTCTTGTTGCAATATTGCAAGAAAAAAAAGAGCTTTTCCATCATGCCACTCTAAACTCATAAACATCCAAGCATCTTCAATTTGATGTGCATCTTCTCATTTAAAAACACTGGGATGTAATTGAAACTTATACCTTTTCAAACCACAACATTTTACCTCAGAAACACACTGAACCATTCCTGTTTCAAATGAAACAACAAACCATAAAAGAATACAAAGCTATTTTTGGATATTGCCAATAAGCTATATGGCTTTTGTTCTGCAAACAAGTCTAATTTCATCTGTCCAAACAACTTACTAGGAGAGGTCAATTTCCTAGATAGATATAAGATATAAGGGTCCTAACTTATGGAACTCTCATTATGTCCTTTGATTAAAATGACATCTTCTTTAAAGTCTCACGTAACATGTTTTAAAAAGATTTTAACCTCTGTTTTGTCATTTTGTTGTTGAAATGTTTTTATTTCTTACACAATCTACACATCTTTGACTTTGTGAAAGTTGTGTCAAATTATTAAGACAAGGGTAAATAGAAATTTTAAAATAAGTAATAAGCCCTCTTGGACTAGTTTTAATCTCCCTGCACTATTATTTTCTATGTTGTTTTTTTGTCCTTTGTTTTATTTTAACTAGTGCAAATGGATGAAATTCAAAAATCACATTCAAACCACCAGTTCCTACAGGCAGTGATTTCTTTTTGTTTTGTTTTTTTTGGAGGGGGAGGAGAAGGGGGGGGGGGGGGGGGGNNGGTAGTGAAGAGCAAAGGAACCAGCCAGTCTGACTGACTGTGAGGCTGCCATCTTTTTTTGCAGTTTTCCTGGAGGTGGAGTGGAGTGCCTCAGATGATTGCGGGTGGTGCTGACAGAAACCGAAGTGGGTTGTCCACTAACCTCAGCCCCCTGGAGTACAGTGGGCCTGGGTCTGGGCCAGAGTGGAAGGGAGCGGTGTCCTGCTGAGACGCATAGTCTGGTCTGGAGGTAATGGGCAGAAGGGAAAAAGAGCCTTGCCTGTGGCGTGGCACAAAATGAATTACTGCCATCTTTCTGCTCCTCTGCCTCACAGTGAGAGTAGAGTCTGGAGGGCCAGATAACAAGGGCACAGAACCACAAACTCAAGCAAAATGGAGAACTGCCCAAGAAAGAAAAAAAAAGCTGTCTGGCAGAGTTAATATCATGTCATTTATGATGATTTGGCTGAACGTATGATGAGGTCATTCCCATTTCAGTTAATGTCGGCCCAGACAGTGGAGCAGGGTGGTGGCAATGACTGGAACATTTTCTTTTATTTGTTAGCTCCCACTCTTCTCATTTAGGGTAACAGGACATGGTGGTGTGTTACAACACTCTTGGTCCGGAGTGATAAGACTGTCATATGCTAAAAATGCTCCACAAAGCAGACAGAGCTGAATACAGGATGATCGCATGTCATGCAACTTTCATGAGTCTGTCTGACACGAGTGCAACATCAGTGTCTGAAATGTATTTTCTCTGCCCTTCATACAAAGATCTTCAAGTAAATACATGACAAAGCCTCCAAGTTAACCAATTAGTCTGCCACATTCTCTCTTTATGTGTCAAAGGTTTGGAAAATAGCGCCTTTAAGGCCTTTACACACTGGAGGCGTTTTCTTCGTGTGATTAATTAGCACGTCAATATATTTTAACTGTTGTTTTTGTCATGAGTACTTTCACACAGAAAGTGAATATTACGCAGCGAAAAGGAGACGTAATTTCTTTTGGAATGAGTCCGATTTTTCTGAGCTTTTCGCACGGCGAATAAAGGCGTCAACCAATCACGTTGTGCGGAACGGACGTCACATTACCTGTTGATTGTGTCTCTCATCTCGTATTATATGACAAAGGATGCAAAAATTATAAAGACAATGAACTCAAGGACATGTGGAGCAGCAGACCTATCTATCTATCTATCTGTCTGTCTGTCTGTCTGTCTATCTATCTATCTATCTATTACACGGCACAAGTACAGAGAACAAATCAGTGACCTGTACAACAACTTGTCAGCTGTATTTTATAGACCAGATTAAATTTTTCATCAATATTTTCTTCCTTTCCACCATTCATGTGCATATGTTCATCATCTAGGTAGTTCAGCATCTGTGGGGTGATCTAAGTAATTTCCTATAAACATGATTTAAATTTCCCCAGGGACCAATACTCCAGCATCATGAATCTTGCACTCTTTGATGCTCATTTGGTCTACACAACTGTAGTCTCCGGTCCACCGAGTTTGTATGTTGTGGTTACCGTGGTCAGGATGAGGATGTAAGACGATATATCCAACCTTAAGAGCATCCTGAAGAGGAAGTACTCACTAACACAGTCGATCAATAAAAGAAAATGTTCATCTGGTCTTTGCTCAAACTTATGGTTAAGCATTTTCTGTTGCAGATTTTTAATACACATTAAATCTTCCAGTAAAGTCAGCAAAACTACAGAGAACCAGTGAATCAGCAGAGACTTTTTCATCAAAACCAGTCCTGAATATGTTTGAATGGAATATGACTAGCCGGCGTGGAGAAAAAAGAAGGCAGAAAAATGGGTGCATAATTAGGTCAAAGCAGTAGGAAACTGTTGAGTTGCATTTTGATTCATCTCACCTTGCCCCTGTTTGAACATGTCACCTGCATGCAAATGATTCCCTTTCTTGTCTACCCAAGAGGGGGGATAAAAACTACTTGAATTCATTGATGCCATTGTCTGGTATTAGATACAATCAATCTGGTGAGTGGGTGGGGAAGCAGGATGAGGGGCCCGCGGAGATTAAACAGAAGCCTCACCATGGTTGTTCCAAAAACAAAATAAATCCATTCATCCAATTAGGAGCTGCAGAGTATATATATATAAAAAAACAAAAACGAGTTGGACGAGATCTTCTCTACTAATTTACGCTCTGCTTCAATCTGAATATCCTAATAGATTGGACAAGATTACAGGCCACATCAAAGTCTGCAGGACTTAAAAAAACAAATCAGCTAGAGTGACTGGGTGGCACAGCATATTTAAAGTGAGCTGAAAACATGCAAAACTGGGTACACAGAATCAGTTGTGCTTGCATAATGAATTCTTGCAACTTGAACTGCAGTTCATGTAAGAAAACGGGTAGAAATTTCCATAATTTTTGCTATGATTATCATCCATTTGCTCATGTTTTTACACTTTTATGTTGCCTTTTCTCATCATACAATATTTTGCCCGCCAATTGAGATTTTCCATTCACCCTCTTTGCGCACAAGGCAGAAATGCGGCCTGCACTATTCCTTCCCTCCAATCCTTCTTTCTCCCTTTGGATTAAAATGAGTTTAGCTGTTCAACTTTGATTAACACCCAGCATCCCCCATCCCGCTGAGCAACTCCCTCTGTTTGATGAATCTGGCCCTGTTTGTTTCCCTGCTCCTCCTGGTGTGTGATGCATGACAGCACTCCCTCTCAAAATGCAACTTTATTCCACACAGAGGAAAAAGGAGGCAGAGTAGAGAGCCAGCCCCCACCCCCCGTTTCACAGAGCATCTCAAAAGCTTGTGGAAAAGAAAGGAAGGCGTAGAGATTTTTGCAGAGGCGGAAAAGTGGTTTGCAGTGGCCATTCGGTACCAACGCAATGGATGTAGGAAAGTAAACAAGAAAGGCGTGTGTAGTGTACCTTGGAGCTCTGGATAAACTCTAAAGGTGAATTGCATCTGGTGGCCTTGCAGACACACAATGTCTCACAATATTAGACTCTCCACTCTGTCTTCTGTGAGCCATTTGATTTTAATTCACCGCGGTTGCTGTATCTGCTGCTTATACCTGTCAAGGCAGTAATGAAATGTGCTTTGGGACAAACATTGTTCATACAGGAAAAACCTATTGAGACCTCTGTCTCATTTACACCAGTTTCATGTTCACAGGTATTTTTAAAATCAGATAAAAATGAATTGATGAAGGTACACAATGATAAGGTAAATAAATACTTTGATAAAGGTGACTTGTGTTTATGGAATCTAGAAATAATGAAAAATAGAACAATTTACAATCTACTTTCACACCTTGTTGCAAAAAAACAATGAAATTCATACAGTATATAATAATGAGATTGTCCTTCCACCCGGAGAGCTGACTAGAGGGGGGTAGTGGTGTGTGTGAGGAGGGGGTCTGGGTGCACAATGAGCCCTCTGATGTCATGCTGCTGGTAATTTGTTCTGAAACAAGAGGGGAAATATTGCTGCGCTGTCACTGCAGTGTCAAGCCTCACACTGCAGGACAGATTTCGCTGACACGTCGTATCCTCTGGAAAAGTCGCAACTCAGTGCTATTCCCAATGGGGCTCAGACAAGGAGAACACACTTACTGTACATTCGAGCGACAGTCACTAACTTTAACTCTCTGACACGCTACTGCATAAGCTGCCACCACCATACAATAAGGCAATAAAGCAATTAGAAAATGCTGCGCTGTGTCTCTCCAATGAGCAGCCTCCCCTCTCCCCTGTAAAGGAGCCAAACAGAGCCACCATCCAGAAATCAATGAAGCGCTCCTCATGAAGGGATTGTCAAATTGAAGTCTGTGCAATTTGTTTTGTGATAACTCTGCAGGCTCATGCATGGAATCAATATGAGTGCCTGTGGCAAAAAAAAGGAGGGGAGAGGGGAGTTGAATGTGTATTGATTCGCACTCAGACGCACTAAAAGTACAGAATTCGAAAGTGTTAACCTTTGATTGTATGTGTGTTTAGATCAGTTTTTAAGTTTATTTCACAGTGACGTGGAGGCTAATTTATTCTCCACAAGAAAAAAAAGAGGAAATGGCAGTAAGTGGAGTGTTATAATACTGCCATCCACTCAGTTGCCCCGCAGCTTGACCTTCTCAGACAACCACCCTGCTGCTTTTTAAAACACATAAATCACAGAACAGACTTGGATGGTTGGCCAGTAATTGTGATTAAAAGCCTAACCTGCAGAGCTGGCCTTATAAAAGCTGAAAGAACCACCAACAACAACTTTCCAGGCAGGAGGTCATCGTCTAAATCTCCTGCTGAACTCACTTTTCCTTCTCCGATTTGAATTTAATAACGACCCCTTGACTCCTTGTGTCCATCTGCTAAAATGTTAGGTCATGAAGTCGCTCCCAGATTACAGAATGAATATGTAACAGAGAATTGTAAGGTTGCCTTCACATTCAATTCAATTCAATTCAATTCAGTTTTATTTATATAACGCCATATCATAACAAAGTTATCTCAGGGCACTTTTTCATATAGAGCAGGTCTAGACCGACACACATTATTTCATTATATACCGACATTATTTTTGCACTATCAATATCCCCTTCTTTATGTGACGTCTCACATGCATTATGGCAAAGCTGCCTTTTGTGTTTCTTCTCTGTAACTTGAGATTCTTGGTCACACATTTTTACCTTTTTGTAGCTACAGTTAATGTTACATACACACGTAAGCAGGAAGGTGGTGGTTCATATCTCCTCTGATAATAAACAATTTTTTTTCATAGTTACATGGAATGTCAGTTTTGAAGGATATAAGTCAATTAACCCAAAGGACAGCATTTTTTGCCGCCACCTCCCCTCGTCACTCCATTTAAAAAAAACAACAAAAAAACAAAAAACAGCAATGAGAATTAGCAGGCAGCCCTCCATTTGTGGAAAATCATTACACAATCTGAGAGAGAATGGAATATTCTGTGCCCAGGCTTGCCTCCTGTTATTGCACCATTAATAACTTTTGCTGCTGCCAACGAGACAACACCAAGCTTGGTTGGAGAGGAGCCGACTAATGCAGTCAGTAAATTAAAACCATCGGTGTTCGTTTTCATAAGACAGACCGATCCCTGTTGTCAGAGGTTGGATTTTTTTGTTGTTGTTTTTTTTTTTATTTCTCTCATCCTCCTACCCAGTCTATCTATTTGTGTTGTACCTTTTGAAAGAATTTCCGCATTTCTCATTTCCCACAGAGCAAACAAACCCTTAAAACTGCACCACACATCAAACTACCGTATTTCACACGGCTGACTTTAAACTTGACTGCGGGAATAAAAAGTTTTCACTGGAGAAGTTGAAATTATAAAGTGGGGAAAAATAAAAGGATTGTCTCACATAAACACATAAGGTGATTCTTTCTGAAAATTAATTAACATCATGCAAACAACCCTGTACACATTTATTACAATGAGATGGGAAACAAAAGCCTCAAGACAGTTAATGTTGCCAATCATCTCCACATACTCATTAATGTGTCATTAATGCTGTTTCTCGGCTTGATCAAAGAACCTTTTAAAAAAAGTTTCAGCCTTGTAATTAAAAGTAAATGCCACATAAGGCCTACATCCCATTAGCTCAGTATGTTCATACATGCAATTTAATTATGTAGAATCTCCAGCTTTATTGTGATGTATGGTTGTTATAGAAACTACACTTGCTGTAGCAAGGTCTTTTGAATGAAATAAGCCTGGCTTACAAAAAATATAACCAAATTGAAAATGGCTTATATGGCCTTTGTGAAAATTAGCGCACAGATTCAAGAGAAGAAAGGTTAGATAAAAAGTATTCATATAAATTATGTATTAAATTCATTACATTTTTTTCATACTTTATGCTTCCCTGGTGTGGTAGTGCATCTGAAATTAAAGCAAAAGAAACACCAGGAGTATAGCTAAATTTTGCAGAGACCACAACTCTAATCTGTGAAATTGGATGAATTTAAGTTGCCTACCAAATGGGATTAAATTGTATTGGCTGCAGTTTGCTGAGAGGGGGGGCATGTGTGAAAGGAATTGATACGGATGTTACAGTATTAAAGAGGCACCCATATATTTCACCCAGGAAACACACAGTGGTGAGGATTCAGTGGGAGTCAATGGGCTCAGGGAGGCTGAAGTGCCAGCTCAAGAGAGAAGGCTGAACAAAGGTTGTGTGGGAGGGCTTCTGTACAGTGTGTGCTCATGAAGTGGAGCATTGTCTCAAGTTTTCCCCCCAACTGCCAACCCACATGTGTAGTCACAAACCTACCACCCTAGATACACCTAATCACCATGAAATGGCCTGCCTCCCCTGCACGTCGGTAAACTGTGTAATTTTGCACATGTAGACAATAAGATAATGTGAATTTAACTTCGCTAAGTGCAAGAGGGCTCGAACTAAAGCACTTAAAAACACACTTTAAGAGCACAAAGCATTAATATATTCTAGATTACTCTCGCCATTTGGACTGCAGTACCTTGTACGTGAGCGGTCTAAATAATGGAGGGTATGGTAGTTCTAGATCTTGTGAGCTGGTCATTTCCCTGTGATTGTTGGCTGATGTTTTAAGGGGAACTGGATTTTGTGAAAACTGTCTTGTCTTTGACTGATGTTCAGGTGTTTACACTTTGTGTTCTAGTGTCTTTTTAGGAAAATATTAACTGTAAATACAATAAATAAAGTTGGCAGTACCTTTTATTTAGCCCTGAGTAGTGTCTGCAGGTATTCCTTTCAGGCTGCATACAGCTACAACAAGCTTCACCTATAAGGTGGGGCAGCTTGCAAAGGACTCACTGCCGCTCCTTAAACTTATTGCTTTGAGTGCACGATAATAACTGAAGGTGACTCAGATCTTCTCTCATCTGAACCTTGCTGACTGGACAAGTAAGACAACAATGTTCAGGGAGACTTTGGTAAGAAAATCAACCTGAAATAATAAAAGTGGGGGGGACAGCATTATGGACATGCCCTCCCCCATCCCCAGTGGAAATTACGCCCTTGGGTGTGAGGCAGAAATCTCAGAAGTGAATATCTCAATCCCTGAGCAAATAAAACCAAAACTATCTGCATGGCTGCATACTACTAGGAGTATATGGAATTAATGAATTTGGGTGAACTGGCTCTTTATTCAGTCCAGAACACAAGAACTCACATGCCTGGTAAATGCAAAAAAAAAGTACCTTGACCAAAATGAGCACAATATTTGAAGCCCATTCATTTCAAAACACTGAAATGTGTCAAGCTTTCATTCTGGGAGTAAACAGCAGCTAATCTGAGCATCATAATTTGTACCACTCCATGCTTATTAGGTGGTATCTCAGGCATTATGGGCTGAAGTAATTAACTCAAGCCACCCAAGGGTAAAGGTGTTCATGGTACATATGAGGGCTAAGCCAGTCAAACTGGGGCTAATAATGAAATCAGATACAGTCCCTGTGGTGGGTCATGTGCTGCTCAGCCTGGCCATGGCTTGCATGAAATGCCCCGCTGTCAATTAAAAGGCTGCATCAAATAGTGAAATAACCCACCAGTAATTACTCCCTGCTCTTTAAAGACACACACTGCACGGGATCATAAAAAGGATCATTTTGTGTTGTTAATTCCGGGAGCTAAAAAGTGAAAATATATAAATCATATTTTCCTCAGTGTAATTTTAAGATGATTATTCTCACAATTAGCTAATGGTATTAAGAGATTCAAATCTCGACAAATGGACTTTGTCTGGTCCCCTCATGTGTTGTGTCAAAAAGAACACCAGCATGGGCAGTGACTTCCAAAAATAATGAGTTTCTGTCCTGACTTGATAATTGAAGATATAATGAGGGAGAGAGAAAAGACAGAGAGATGAAGAGAGAGAGAGCAAGTGTGTGTGTGTGTGTGTGTGTGTGTGCGTGTGTGTAAGAGAGAGAGAGAGAGAGAGAGAGAGAGAGTGCCCCATATTTTTTGTCATAGCCCTGGGGGCTGGGTACATACACCCCCAGCATTGCAACCTACTTTTTACACCCCTCCCTGGAAAAAAAAAAAGAGGCCCAAAATGTCCTGAGCCCAAATCCAATCTGTTTCTTGTGACACCATTGTCATTTGTGCCAGCCCTGAGAACAGCTCAGCCACTTCCCTAAATGTGCTGCGCTGCGCTGTTTGTCTTCATGCTCTAATGTTGACTGTAAGTACATAAATTACTGCTAAGTAAACATGTCGACATGAAGCGAAAAACAGATAAACAAATCATGGAACAAGGTTCAGCTTAGTCATACAGTAAATGCATTTGAAATGTCCTTATCTTTGAGCAGCATTAGAAATGATTATTTTATGCCTCCACATGTATTCTTTAATAATACACTTGCTGATGCTGAATGGCTTTTTGTTTAATATGAATGTTTTATCAGCTGAATTCATACGAGGGACATATAAAAGTTAAATTATTTTGCTTATTTTTATTTTTTCTCCCTTCCCTTTCTTGGGGATGAACCTCTTTCACACTTATCGCTTTTGTATCTGCCTTGTAAATTAACTTGAACAAGGGCACATCATTAGGATGCAAATTAAAGACCTTCAGAAAGCATTCAAATAATGACAGGGAGTAGAAAACCAAGGGGCCGTTAAGAAAAGTATTGAAGTTTTGCTTGGTTGCCTGTATGAGGCCCTCGTAACGGTATTCTAGGACTTCTGTCAACATGTTGATAAAATGTATTAGTCTCATTTACAAGTATTCTGTCCTCTGAGAGAATATGTTGTTTCCAAGCAAATATTGACTCATTTGAAATAATTGTTTGTGCCACAAACTGCTAAATTTATTCCGCCAGTACCTCCTGCAGCAGATTTACAGATTTTCTGAAGATGACATTTTTGCCTGTAGAATTTTCTCCAGTGCTCGTTTCAGACACAATATTAAAACATATATATCATCTTTCATTATGGCTGATATTTCTAATTTCTCTCTAAATGACCGTGCATCTGCCTACTTCTCCATTCGATTTCCTCTGGCATTAACAAAGTGTTTCTCACATGTGGATGTACAGATGGATATCTACATCAAACTGTGATGAAGATATATCAGTTTTATGGATTGTTTGCAGGTGTAATATTGGCCTCTTTTTTTTTATTGTGTTTGCACACTTGAAAGCTATTACATCTCACTTTAAGCTTTGCACAAATATTGAGATACTACAACTTTAAATATTAGCTTTGCAGAGCTGCGATAATAGGTTTGATGATGTAATGTTGATATATAATTAAAAACACCCGTACAAATATGAACCCAGAGCTCATTAGAAACAATAAAGCACTGTCAATGAGCAGCTTCAAACAGTTACTGGCAGAACAGATTCCTTTAGTAACCTCATAATTTATATCTTAATTGCTTTTTATGACGGAAAAGACACATTGCATCATGAGCGATCCAATGGTAATCCAATTCAAATGAGGTTCAGGGCAAGCTTTTCTGTGAGTTGTGATTTATTGTTTTCAAAAACCCATTCCATGCTCATCTCTTTGTGTACATGCAGCACCTTTTGTTTACCGCAGCTATCATGTCTCTGTCAATCATGCTAGAGCCATGTTACTCTCAGAAAACACAATAAGCTTGAAAGACAGAGAGAGAGTCAGCGAGAGAGAGACTAAACATTTCTCTTCTTTCATCTGTTTCCATCCGTACCTCTCGGCATGACGGTAATTGCTGCCAGCAGGTAACACATTAAATTAAACACCATATTCGGATGCAAGAAAAACAAGTTTATTCCTTGATAGTGCACATAGAATTCGATGCATTTGAATATTCTGAAAGGCACCATCCTGCATGTTTTCGATCCAGCATAAGATCATTTAAACAAAATTCAATCCGAGGCTTTTTTTCTTTTTTTTTCTCCACAGGAGTCGTGTACTACTTTAACAGTCAAGAGAAGCAATTAAAAGCTGGCAGAGGGTTAACTTACATCCAGTGGAGCAAAATCGATGAGCGGCATCTTGCTTGAACTAATCACAGTACTGAGGGTGAAGCCAGCCAGCAGACATGAAAAGTACAGGAAGCAATGACAGGGCTAATGGTTTGGAAAATGCTGCTGATGAATGAGGAGAAAAGATTGTGACTCTGTCTTCACCCTCTTTTATTTACCTTGTTTCTGGGCACCATAACAACTTGAGCTACTAAAGCTTTCTTTTGGATAACATGGCTGGATGGTTGGATGGATAGATGGGTTTACATGCCCCTATGAATGTCATATACTTTTACTTTATACTCATATTCATCACTACCAATGAAAGACTTTCTTGCCTTCACCAGGTAATGCTCAAGCAAACTGGCAATTGATTTAGCAGACATTAAGCCCAACTGTCATTTAGACAAAATGGTTCCATACCATTTTCTTTAATCTCTTCTGTGGAAATTACTACTTACAGCCTGTGAATTACTTCTTTTTTTCTCACCCCACTGAGTAGCGTCAGCTATCATTTTGGGAGCAACGAGCAAGCTAATGAAACCTCTCAGCATTAGCAAATAGGACCACTGAAGAATGTTTGCTATTTGCAGGTCATTGTTTGATCCATAAAAGAAAGAAAAAAATATGAAGGCGCAGGGAAGAAAAAAAGTATTCGTTTGCTACTGAAGACAGCACTCTTGGCAAAAGAGTAAACAATGCAGCTCCGCATACAGCTTGGAGACTTCATGGAGCCATCGCCATGGCAACCCCATTTTCTAGTCATATCTTTAATGAAAAGGTAATGAGAGAAACATAACAGTCCCAACTTCATTACTGGAGTAAGATTCAGCAATAAAAACTAAATCAGAGCGTCTGTCATTTGAAGAAGCAGCAGCAGCAGCAGGTCTGCTGTATACAACACATAAAAACAGACTTCGGTCATTGAGCACAAGCCTGGTCAGCTGCTGATCAGATGACAGGTGTCTCATTTAAGAGTTTGTCATGTCTCACTTTATATTCCAAAATCTTAAGTTTTCAAGACTTAATATTCTGCATCTTCTGCATTTTGCTTCTCAATCACACATATACTGTACATAACACACATTCTCATTGTACTGTACCACAGTGAAAATGCTAATAAATAATGGAAAGTGAACACATTTATTTCGGTAAGGACTACTTTATGGTACTCTCACCTTACTTGAGTTTTTCTATTTCATGTTACTTATACTTTTAGTCCACTATGTTTCAGAGGGAAATATTATGCTTTTTATTCCACTACATTTATATGACAGCTATAGTTACTACCATAATTACTTTGCAGATTCACATTTCCTGTACAAACCATATGATTAGCTGTGCTTTGGTCTCCACCAACTGCTGAGGGCAATATCTGGCTCATTAGCTGCTAAATGTTCCATATCTTCACTAGCTTCACTAGCTAGTTGCTAACTTTGTCTGCTGTTTGTGCTGGGCAGGTAGCTTACAGTGGGTTTATCAGAGCTTGTTTGCTGAAAACAGCTGACTGCTGCTGCTGCTGAAAAGTGAGGTAACCAGAACAGTAAAGTTGTGGTCGTGAAATCAAAACAATGAGCTAAAAGATGCTGAAACGCTCTGTAGAGCGCGCAAAATCTGGTGATAACTGCCTATGAGTTAAAAGTAAGCCCTTTCATTGTTAATATAAAAACATTGATTAGTGCAGCTTTAAGTAAAGGCGTAACTGTATAAGCTGAGATGATTAGTCAGTGAACAAACACACTTTAATTGTGTTAGTCCAGATCACCTCCGGCAATACAGTGTTGAACGTTCATCAAATGCCAGTCCCTTTACATACATATTTGACAAAGAGGATATTACATACTTGTGCGGGGGGTGTGAACGAGAATTTCAAACATTCAAATTCTCTTGGAGAGTCTTTGCATTTTTACACCGGGCTGGGGATCGTCTCTTTGCATTCAACACAAGAGAATCCTAGATTCATCTTGTTTGTTTAATTGGATATGGATATGACCTCTGGAAAGATCCGCCCTCCAGAAAATGAGATGTGCCCCCCCCCCCCCTGTAAGCTAAATATGCGTCACATTTGAATCCACGTCTCGCTGCAGCAGTTTACCTTGTCGTCCTCTCCTCATTATCACAGTAACCTTGTGATCTGGCCAATTTTTCAGCCGTAATGATGCATGATATTCTGAAAGTAATTTTAATCTAGACCGGGGAGATCCAGCTGCCAGGTATCAAAGTAGACTTTGGCTGCCTTCAGCAGTGCACTCAAGCCACACAAAAAGTCCTCCACTAGCCAGCCTTTCTCACCTCCTCCCCCCACAGCCCTCAGACATTTTCCATGCATAATTAGGTAGAGTCCACAGAGAACAGCAGAGATGGGTTTTTTTCCCCTAAGATGAGGATTTTAAAGAAGCATAGCTTAATGTTGTATTGTTGTTTTTATGAGAAGTGGGCCCTCTCTGTGAGTACAAGCAAACAGGCTGAAAGGCTCAACGTTGTGATATCAGAGTCAGTTGAATGATAAGTCATGGCCAAAATAAGGAGAATGGTAAGAATGATGCCCTGGGCTGCGTCCCAGATCTGCTATGAATACATTCAAGGATAATTGTGCAGAGTGACTGGACTGCTGTGTTTACAAAGGCGCATTAACGCCATAGCCAAGTCAGTCCAGGAAGGAAGAATGTACAGAGCAGCAGAGGGGTCTGTCTGTATGAATACATTCTTTCCTCATTGTCCTCTCAGACAGGAGGATCATTACTGGCTGGACACATGCGCTGGCAGCACCAGCCTTCATTATTATGCAGCAGTCGACACAGGTTTAACAAAGAGAAATTTGTCTAGCATTTGTTTATCTGGAAGAGCAGAGTCTGGCACAGCAATGCTGGCAGCAGCATGCTAAGGTGGATAGACACTCAAGTAAGTTGGCGGTCGCTCAAAACCCTGCAGCCCCCCACCCTGCCCCTTCGCACCATCCCCTCTCTACCACCATCACCCTCTTATGCAGGTGCATAGCTTTTTCTCCCTCGCACATCAAAGAGACGGGAGCAGAGTGAGAGACTGAAGTGCAGGATGGCATCATAGTTTCATAGTTTCATCTTCAATTGTATCCTGTATTCAAAAGAAGACACTGTATTATTCACTTCTGGTATATTTGGATTTTTACTCATAGGTGAAGTATTTGAATAGGAAGGCCAAAACTAAATTTCCCCCCCCCCGTCTCTGTCATTTCAGAGACAGGGAGAAATCCCTTTTTTGTGTTGATTCATGACCTGAACAATGGTGTTATTCACTTCTTGTAGATATGCTATGATATCTTTTAGTTAAAGAAGTCTACAGTGATCCACAAAGTAAAGGTAAAGTAAAATACCAGGCTTGACTTGTGGCAGCTCATTGATAGTTTTTTCCCCCCTCCTCACAAGCTTTGTTGCAGGAAGAGGGTGGGGCGTTTGGCTCGTCCTTGACCTTCCTGTGAACCAAATACATCAGAAGTCTGTTGCTGAGGAGATTAAAATCATGCAACAATGGGAAGTGGCAGGAGCAAAAAAAAGGGCCACGGTTTCCTAAATACGTGCTACACCAATCTAAAGCTGTCTGACAGTTTTGTCTGCACACAGTGGTGGTTTAATTTTACCATGCATGTAAGACGCAGAACATGAGCAGTTCAGTTTCCTGTCAGGACAACAAAGAGGGTCAGTTTTGAGTCAGACTTTTTTTTTCTTTCTCTTGGAGGATTTATGGAGACTCAGGAGGAGATAAGAGATGCGTGTGCACTGTATGTCTTTGAGGCATCATCACAATCAACCATGCTATCCCATCATACATCCTATCCTAGGAGTGCTGTGAGTGCTGCACCCTTGTCTTATTACAGACAGCAGGTGCAGATGGTTAAAGGCAGGTGCTCGGTGGAAAAAAAAAAAAAAGAAAAAGAAGAAGAAGGGGAAAAAAAAGAACAAGCACCTGGTCCCTCTGTTGTCGCAGTCTGGGGCTGCTCTCACTATGATTAGCTTTGTTTCTCCAACAGAGCGCAGCGAGGAACAAGACCTACAACTTCATTAGGGTGGAGCACAGCACCCCTTCTTTTGCTTTTGTCCTACACTTGACTGCACTAAGTTAGAGGAGGACGGGGTGTCTGTGAGGATCAGCCTTTTTTTAAGGAGCTACGGCTCTGTCACTGGAGTGGTGCCTCTCCACAAGAAAAGAGCTATAATCTGATGCATGTTAGATCTGCCGGATCACGATGAGCAAGCACTGAAAAAGGATTCGCCTGATTTCACAAAGACCTATGAAGACAGTGAAAGAAAGATCCCCAGAGGTGACCGGATAGGCAGCAATAAGCTCACTCCTACAAGAGTTTGGCTGGGATTCAGCACAGCATTCTGACCCCCTCCTAACTTTATTGTTTGAGCTTGAATGTGCAGGTAGTGAGTCTGAGAGCTCTGCCTGGGCAAACCAGTTTAATCACCAACCCCTACTCGGAGCGCTGCAGTTTCAAGATACTGTGGTGTATCTTCAAGGACGAGCAGAGGAAATGAGTGCTAATAGTGTGTTTGTATTGTCAGAGCTCGTAGGCCCACAGATTTGCTTTATTCATGGCCTCACTTCATCTGCCAGCCAACCATTGAATAATTGAAGGAATTATCAGGCTAGGGGATCCAAAGCCCCTCAGAAATGTGTCATGCCCCTGAGCAAAGCCTGCAGAAAAGAAAAATTCAGAGCTGTGTGCGTACAGCCACACAACCCAATAATATTCCACCTACATACAAAGACACATACAAAGTTAAAACACAGAGGTTGATGATGCCACAAATGGCAAGCTTTGACTGGCAGAAAATCAATAGCTCATAACAGCGGGAGCCCATGCATGTCAGATAAATTTATGATTCTCTCCAAATTCTGCTTTCTTATTTTCCTCTGCATCCGAATGGGTGTTTTTGGAGTAGCTAGATTTCACCATGCAGTTTGGCTAGTGTCCCCCATACAAAGAATGTGACTGACGCAACATTAATCTCCAAACAAAGAGACTGGCACAACTACTCCGCACAATTTCAGGGCTATGAGGTGGCAGCGTCAGTCTCGATTTCTCACTGCTCCTTCACAAGCTGTTCCACTTTCTGCGAATTCTCATTTAGATCAAACAAAATACTCCAGAAAGGAGGTGAAACGGTACCGTTTAAATCCGTGACACACATGTACACAGGGGACCCCCTTCTCATTTTCTAAACAGAGTCATGGCAAGAACTTTTAAATTTGTCATAATAAGGTGTGACCTACATGGGAGGAAGCCAAAGCCCAACTCCAGCTCCCAGCAAGATTCCTGCCTATTGAGTATTCCAAAATGTAATGCATGAACATTAAGGAGGAGAGAGCTTCCCCTCTAAAGACTTAATTCTCTCATGGTTGACACACAGCACTTCCTGGAGCATAGGTTAGAATACATACCACATCCTTCAAGGTGAAAAGCGTGCAATATTTATTTTACTGATGCACTGTTTGGTACATTTAAAAAAGACGTTACCAACACCAGCCAGAGGTTGTAACATAATATAATCTCTCTGACACTGACATATGAAAAACACTCCTTAGCTGACATTCATGAATAATGGCAGCTGTTTGGAGAAGAACAACTCTGAGGTCTATTTTCAAATACGTCTCAGCTGCGGTGCTGCAAAACACCTCTCCTGCTGTTTGTGTTGAGTGGAGAGGTGTCTGGAAATACATCTTTCATGGACACAGGATACTGTTAACTTGTATGTAAAGAACAACACATATACACTACAAGAAGGAATGAAGCAGATTATGATTTGACTGCACACACAGACAAATGAAGAAACGGATATTTCACATTGCAACACGATTTCGTCATGTGTCACAGGATGGAAACGTGTTACATGATATTTCTATTGCAGCAAACATAATCCAAATTTTGTAAGGCTACCCCAGAATAGAATCTCGGGGTGAGAGTGGCAGTCATTCACTGTGTCCAGTGTGAGTGTAGCCTATTCTCTGTGTGGGTCGGGGGCCTTGTTAAGGGTGGCAAGCATGGGGAGAGCTCCTGCAGGCAGTTAAGAGAGAGCTGAAGCCCTCACAAAACCAAGTGAGGACAACATATCAGCCCTTTCCAAATGATTGTAAGGCATGTAATTTTGGCCATCATTTTTTATTGGTTATGATATGGTACCTGCTGAGATCTGGGCACATGGCGACATCGCTACAGCGAAGTCCGACGAGGTAAGAAACACGAGCGGGCAGATGATCACACAGGATTGTAAAAAGGCCTTTCCCACAGCAGAAATTTTGACTTGTTACAGTAAGCGTAAAAGCAGTAAAAGCACAAGTGTTAGTAATAACATTAATGATGGCTCTGTTCTATTCAAGTGTCCCAGTAAACCATCACAGTGTGAAAGTTTAGCCCAACAAATCTTAAACGACAAAGTACGTTGTTTGTAACTGCCCTACAGAACAACAAATATAAGCATTATCTGATCTGATCATAATTTCTACGGCCACTAGAGGGCTTTGTCACGTTAATGTTAATAAATGTTGTTTTTGGCCATTTGTTTGCCTTCTTCTTCTTCTCCCCTCATTGCACAGGAAAACTTCCAAATAAGTTTGGCCTGAGGGTTTGTTTAAAACCTTTATGATCGTCAGAGCGCTTCTGTTTCTTGCCTTCTTTTTAGCAATGTCGCCATTCTCCCAGATCTCGGCACTTGGTGAGTACAATGTTATTATTAAGATACTACAAAAATAAAAACCTGAGTTGTAATAAACCAGAATTATCCTTTTCAGTCTAGACTGGGGCTGCTAGTAAAGCCTTGTTGCAGGAGCTAAGGTTGAGTGCGGAAACGTATAGGCACAAAAGCTCTCAAATGTATGCTGGAGCAAGAGCACAGGGAGCTATAAAAGTAAAAAAAAGTAAAGTAAAGTCTTAAAATCAGTTGTGAAAGCTAGTGAAAAGGTGGTTATTCTGGAGTCTGGCTGCAGTTGAAGATGTGAACAGACTTTGACACTCAAACAGGCAGAAAGTTACAATAGTCAATTCTGGAAAAGATTGATGATTTCTCCAAATCTGACATTTTATTAAATAGTTATAAGTTGATACAAAAAACTTATATTAATACAGCTTTTTCATTTTTTTGTGTACTGAAGAGGAAAATCTTGGGATTTTCTTTTTCCCCCTAACAAACCTATACGTTCAGTCCAAAAGTCGTATAATATAAAAATAAAAAATATGTCTTCCAGCCCAAATTTAAGTTGAAAGTGAAACCTGGACACACACACACACACACACACACACACACACACACACACACACACACACACACACACACAGACTGGCATGTAACACAAAGTGTGACACCCTTCCCCCCAGTTAAGTAAGGGACTGTTCATACCCAACCATCATTTCCCCCCGAGTTAAACCCCATCTGTTCCTCTGGTAGAAAAGGGAAGAGAGGGAGAGGGTGGAGGAGGAGGGACAGCCGATGATGGTGGTGGTGGTGGGTGAGAGGAGAAACAGAGGCAAGGGACGGAGGAGGAGCAAAGACAAACCCAGATGCTCGGCCACTTGATGAGTTCCTTGTTTGGTGTTCGTGAATGTCCAAGTAGTCTCATAAGCAGATGTGCTTCTGTGTCTCAGAAGAGCATAAAAAGGCTCATCAGATGTAGGCAATTTTGTTGACAGGTGGCAACAGCACTGTGCCATATTTTGTGTGAGTGCATAAAGTTGGGACTTGTGATCACCGCCAAAACAGAGACACTTGAAAGTAAATAAAAGGACTCTATTGTGGCTGCTGCTGCTGCTGTACAAATGAATTAAAAGGCTCATTGTGACAGCAGTACTCCTTGACTTCCCTCAGACTAATTAAAGGACTGGTTCACCCACATTACAAAACAAAAACAGATTTTCTCACTTGCCTCTATATCTAGCCGTGCAGATAGTTTGGGTTTTATTTGCCCAGGTTTTGAGATATCTGAGATTTGTATTGGCACCTGAATTGAGACAGAGCGCAATTAAGTCCCGCCCACACCGGAGGGGAAAACAATTCATCGCTCTCCATTGACTTTATATTGTGTGAAGGGGCCTCCTTGTCACTTCGGTCTGCTAGCAAACAACAGAAACATGCCTAAAAGCTGCTGTGTGGTAGGACGCACAACAGGGTAAAGAACCCAGAACTAAGTTTTTCTAAGCTACCGAACCCATAAACTGACAAAAGACAAAAATGGATACAGACGTGAGGCATCAGCAGGAAGAATGGGAAAACTGTGGGATCCTGACACTCAGTAAGCCTACGTGTGCAGCAAGCATTTTGTCACTGATCAGTCAAATATTTAGAAACTTGTGTAGTGGTATGTGGCTAAATCAGAAAGCTATGTAGTATTATGTTTGTAAGTGCCTTAGCTAACTACAGCAGTAGTAACTTAGCTTGAGAAGGGACGCTGAGATAGACAGACAGTATTGGGTTTGTCCTCTGTGGTAGACACAGGGTGCTAAAATTTTCCTTTGACATGCTGAAATCTAATGTTTTTAGTTAGCTACAGGCATTTTGTTAGCGTTTCAGCCCTTGGTTGCATATTGTGGCGCTGATTGTTTTCCCCTCCGGTGGGCGTGGTTTTCTGAATATGACGCATGCGGTCTGTCTCTATACAATGGAGGTGAAAGGAATTTCATTTTCTGTCAGTTTTCAGTGGACCTACTTTCTGGCAAAGAAATTGTCCGTATGAAACTGTCTGCATGGCTAGATACCACTAGAGGGTAAGTGAGAAAATTGTTTTTTTAATTTGGGTGAATTGATCCTTTTAAATGCAAGTCAAGTAAACAAAACAGGTATGATAACTTGAAGATAGCTGACGCATTAGAGGTTTTTATCTTCCACCAGTCCAATGTCTGGGCCCACTTTAATTTTTTCTCCTCTTTGACAAAGCCCTGCCACGGCACGTACGTTTCCTGTCACTTTCCCAGGCTCAAAATGGAGGTGGCAGCCTGGCAGTCACTTGTGTGTGGCCATGCGTGGGACAGCCTCGTCCCTCCCCCCTTGACCTGCAGCTGCCACTCAGACTGACATCACCAGAAAGCCCCTTGTTTTGTCTCTAAAACTCTGCTTTAGTCAAAGGTCAAGGTTCAGTTTGTGGCGGGTGGGAGAAATTCCTCTACCACATATGGAGGCAAATTAGTGGGCCGACTGCATTTACTGGGCGGATTGCTTGTGATATGACAAACATATCCTCTTCCACACCCACTCTATTTGTTTATCAGGTATTTAGTCAATACCTAAATCTGCATTATTCATGAGGCTACACAATGCTTAATTACACTTGCATGATTTGGATTCCTCATTCAAATTAGTCTGTGTGATACATGCACTATTCTCAAGAGAAGACATGTAATTACTGTACTATTTCCATTTGGCATAGTGACTTCTGCTTACATGTGTAACCAAGCAGGGGTATAAAGTCAAAGATACGTCTAAAAAACAGCTTTTCATGCAGACTTACACTGTTTTTTGTCGCACTAAAAGAGTTTCTTCTTCTTCACGGTATAATGACAGCGTGAGAGCTTGGGTTTGTGAATTCCAAATCCTATTTACCTCTCCTCAACATTAAAGATCCTTAGTGAGGAGCACTTTGCTTGAAACTATTTGATGATAAAAGCTTTTGAAATATTGATTTGAATGTGAAATTGAGAGGCAGTCGTGAAGGCATCAGTCAGTGTTTTTCTCTTTTAATCCGAACTTCTTTATCTAAGGGCAAGAAGAGAAGCAGAGAAGGAGAAAGGAAAGGAGGGAGACACATGTGGGGGAACATCTGTGTGTGTGTGTGTGTGTGTGTGTGTGTGTGATTCTTGTGAGAGTGCGCATGTGTATGCACTTTTGCAAATGTGGGTGTATGTTTGTAAGTGTGTGTGCGTATTCCCGTGTGTGTATTTTATGCATGTCTCTTTCTGAGTGAGGTGAGAGACTGCTTGATTTTTGAACCACTGTAAACAAGCCAGAGCCTTGTTAACGATGCCACTCAGAGTTAATGCGCAAAACAACTTTCAACTCAAAATCCGCTTTTCAGGAAAGTCTGAATTCCACGCTTATTACTGCAAAATAAATGCTGATCCGCACTCTACCTCAGTGTGGTGGTGGAATGTTTAGCAGCAGCTACAAATTCTCTTTCAAACATAGTGAAACAGAGCACATAGCGCGTGTAAACCCAGGTAAATGTATTTCCATAAACTGTCATTTCAGGAAACACACACACACACACACACACACACACACACACATGTCAGCATTTCCACATTATGCCTCTGACAACAGGGAACACATACAGTATGTGGAAAGAATCCTCCCCTTTTTTATTCCACTCTCAAAATACACCTGACATATTCCCAAACACACAGAGATGTAACAAAGACACCAACCGCAAAGATATCTACCAATAAAACCACAAAGATACCCGAAAAAAACTACACATTGACAAACCAATATACTTTAATTGCATTTATAAGCATTGATCCAAAATCCACACATTTCTCATACTACAATGAATTAAAAAAAGGGCTGTGTTCACATAGAGTTTTGTTCCCATTTCAGACCAATAGTTTAATCAAAATGTCAAATATATTTATGGGGCAAATAACAATGCTAAAGATGCATATAAACATGTGAAGAAATCAATACATTGAAAAATGAATACAAATGTGCCATAAGAAAATAGAGACTGACAATTGCGGGTCCATAAAGCAGTCCTGGGGAGTAGCTGAACTACTTCTATGTGTTGAGGTTGCCCCCTACTGGCCCCTTTTTCTGTAGCATGAAAGATGAGTTTACCTGCTTGAAGGCATAATAGAATGTTCCTGCATTTACATTTTAATACAGCAGTTACACCAGGCCTCACGGTGGATAATTTTGCTAATCTAAGGCCTGTCAAAGGTGCAGTGTAGTTTGATGAAGATAAAGTGCTGGTGTGTGTATATATGAATATGTAAGTACTTGAAAGGGTTCAAATAGAAGTGTGAGAATGTAAAGAACACATGAATTGTAATATTATCTTCAATCTTTAGGATATTGTCTTCTTCTTCGTTTATTTGATTTGTCAAGGATAATGTTTTAATACTATACTCTGCACAATTTTGTTTGCTTGTTAGTTATTAAATGTAAAGAACCTATAGAATATTAAATGGTCCCTCCCTGGGATGCAGGGAGCTGTCCCATCCTCATGAGTCCTCTCCATGGATACTAATCAATACTCTTAAGTAATGGAATTGTTTATTCCTTTTCCTGATGAGGTTACCACTTCACTTGCTCTGTTTCTACAAGGACAGACCAGGGCATGGAAGATTTTCAGTGTTGTGTGAATATTATGATGCAGGTACAATGAATAAAGTCTCAACTCAAGCGTACAATAAATTGAAGGAAAAAAATGCCATCATTTCTATCACAGGGGAAATCCTGCAATAGTTTACTGTGCAAATGCTCTCTTTCTATGAAAATATTGAAAGTGATATCATCTTTGAACTCACTATTAATTCAACCCTAGAGATCTGTGACAACACGGCTATCATTGAAAGGCTGGAGCTCGAAGACGAGAATCTTAAAGATACATTTAGATGTGACATGATACTGTATCAGCAGTTTGTTGAGCTAATCCCATGGCACACACAGAGACACATTACTGTATGACACTCAGTTGAAATGATACTAGAAATGATTTATTCCTGTGTTTTCCGCTCTGCTCTGAGACAGAAATGAGGCAACAGCACTGCAAGTTATTTGGCAGAGTTTGGGAGATTTTTTGTTATATGAATGTGCTGCAAGAGTTTGGTCCCATTTTTCTGTTTCTGAAGTGCCTCCCATGTGGATTCCTGTGCCATGACACAGGTTTTTGTATCTCTCTGGGGCTGCTGCGGCTCGGGCTCCATCAGCATGACTGATCTCATTTATCTTAGTCGCATCCAAAGGGGCCCGCGGTGTAGTGAAGGGATCTTCAATTGTGGCACTGTTAGTGCAAAGGCACAGATCATTGAGCTGTGCAGTATGGCAGCCGGGGACTCGCATGTGTGAATAACAGTTTGTATTTTGTATTTCTCTGTATGGGTGAACTCCAGGGTGCAGGAGATGTATGGTGCTTCATAATGGGATAAACAAACAGATCACAAGCCTCCACTGCACTTCATCATCTTATGTACTGGATTCAGCATTAGTCTATCAATAATTCCTGCTGAGATGTCAACCACACAGCAATGTACTGCAGCGACAAACACATGGCACATTAGATTCAAACAAATGTGACTTCATTCTTAATGACAGAATGTGTATTAGTTCTCTTGGAGGGATAATATGCATGTAAATACAGTATTGTAATAACTTTGAATCTATAGATTTTTAAGTGGACTTCAGCCAAGAAGCTGGAAATGATGCTCACTGCTGTTTATTCACTCAAATCCTAGTTACACCATGAAAATTACAAGGAATTGTGGGATATTATCTAAAGAAGACAAGCGCACATCTTCAGCAGAGAGAGATGGACAGTTATTTGTATTCTGTTAATGCCTTTACAAAGAGAGGAGCTCATTCTGTAAACGGGTGAGCAGACTCACCATCTCATGATATCTGCCATGACATTTTATTCCTTTGCTTGTAATTGATTTCTACTTCAATTTATTAATATAGCCTATGGAGCGCCTGGAGCACCGCGCTAGTTATCTGGGGCCCACCAGGAGCTTAATCTCCCAAGATGAGCTGAATTAATAAGAGTGTTCAAGTAACATATTGATTACAGAATCGATGTCTGTTTCTTTGCACCGTGCTCAAATGATTACTATAAAATGGAACAGCATTAAGTAATAAGGCATGTCCCTTTTTCAATCATTTTGTTTCAATCTCTCTCTGCTCTATTTTTGATTGATAGTGTGTAAATCTTTAACCATAGCTTTCATAACAAGAAGGATTTCAAAGAAACGGATCACTAGATAGATGTTTTCCACCAACTCCAGGTTTTTATTGATAAAGCTTATATTGTTTTCTACCAAATCAGCTCATAAGCTTGTTGCATTGCATGAGATGAATCATGAGCATCGATGGGGTTTTTGTAAAAGGGGAGTATCGTGGTTTCCAAGTCACATAACAGTTTTTGTGCAGCTATGAATTTAAGTTTCAGCAGTCAAAAGACCACATGCTTTCAATCTGTAATTTTGCCCAGAATCCACTCTGTCTTCTGAATAAATTTCCATTTTTATACATGCATAATAGTACAGATACTTTTATACATGTTTCTTCAAAAGATGTAGATCCAATGTATCCAACATGAGAAGTCACTCCACAGTTCACAATATGTATATCGTAAGCTTTGACATTATTTCATATGTTTTTGCATAAACATCCCCTTTTCTTTGTAGTGTGCTATTTGAAAGCAATTTCTCCACAGTGCACTTAAGCACATCAAGATTTACGAAGAGCAGCTTAGCAAAACACTGATAGGTATCAGCTCCAATATACATACTGTATATAGCTTAAGTAAAACAAGGTGTCTGTATGAATAATGAATAAACATTCTATAAATAAGTTTAATCTCACTAATGCCATAAATATCTTAATCATGAGAGGCCCTTTAGGATTGTTTTCATGCCAATATGCATTTGGCACCTCTAAGTGAGAGCCAGACAGAGCAGCGGATATATTAATAACATACCTCATTGAAAATATCTGAAATATTCAGTTGTTTTTGTCTTTAAGATCCTAAATTATAGATAAACATTACAAAAAAGTAGATAATGGATGTCTACACACATATGACAACATGTAAACATAGAACAGGTGAATCAGTACACCATATCAGTAGGGTTTAATGGATATCTGCTTCAGCAACCTCAGCGGGTTAATTTGAGCGCAGTGGGATGAACGTTGCAGATGTCGAACCAGTGCTGATCCACCTCCTTGTGTGGCAGCAGGCCATTCCGTGGCAGAAAGGGCTGGCGCCAGCGATTGCGGCTGCCCACCACCTGCCAGAAGCGCGTGCCCTTGAGTAGAAAGATTGCATTGTGGGTGTAGGAGAAGTAGGCAGCATCGATGTTGCCATCTGGATGGTCTCCGCTCTCCACTGCGGGGAAAACATCTCTGATGTTTTTGGGGAAGCCTCTTGCCAAGTAGTTGGCTTCCACGTCGAAGGCATACACCTGTTTGAACAGATAATTGTTTTGCCTCTTATATAGAAATCAGTTAAATTACAACACACAAACAAATCACACAACAAGTGTTAGTTTGCATGAATATGTTCCCTCATAAGAGCTGAGAAACAATGAATTAGAGCGACTCAGGGAAAATTGAAGTGATTAAATTACAACTTAAAACTTGACACACAGTGAACCTGGGGCTTTTGTGGTGCCTGGCGGGCTGTGACACCATGGCAGTTGCCCACTTTGCCTGATTGGCAATTCAGCCTTGATTTAATCCCTTAAATTGTCACCTCCCGTGCCTTTTCTCACACAATCCCCAAATCTGTTGTTGTTTCCAGTCTAACTAATCTCACTAATCTATGCACTTCCTATGCAACTCTACACTTATCATGTGTCAAAGAGAAGATAAGCAATTCTTACCAGAGTGTTTTTGAAGAAGTAGATGTGGGAGTCCCTCCTGTCATAAAAGGCTGTGTCAATGGGACTGACCACCCCTGGGAACCCCTCAGAGATTAACCTCGGATAGCTGTGACCTTCATGGTCCTGTCGTAACACTTGGTCATTCTCATTGTCATACCTCCAGAACTGAGTACCTGTACACAAAAACAACATTCACCAAATATATCTTTACAGCTATTTTATGAAAATGATTACCCTACTGACAAACTACAGCACATGTACATACAGTATTTATATATTTAGGATAGTACTTTTATTAGGCCTACCTTTAAAGAAGTAAACAGCATCTCTTTTTCTGGACCACACATGCACATATGCATCTACTCCGTCCATGGGAATTCCACGCCAGCCAATCTGTAGCGCAACTGGATCTCCGTAGCGTGTGCGGTTATTTCTGTTCTCATACAGCCAGTACCAGCCGTCTCTCATGAAATAGGTATTAAAGCGGATGACCACCTCCCCATAGGGCGTCTTCTCCTTTCTGATCCAATCGAATACTGTGTTGAATCGACCTTTACAGCTCCCTGGGTTCATACACAAGAACAATATAGAAAACGTATTGGTTTTGTGTCAGTTTATTACTGTAAGTATGTAAATAAACCTGAATCTATTCATTTCTGGGTCTGTGTGTATGTATCCACTAGATGGTGCTGTTACCATGTACCATAGAGGTGCTGTATGGCTTTCCTGTCCATCCAGTCCATCTCAAAGACAGACTCGTTGGGCAGATAGCTGGGCTGCATTATGGAGTCAGGTCTGTAGATGTGGGGGAGACCCAAAACATGGCCGATCTCATGAACTGCTACCTAATAGAAAGAAATTTAAAATTGTTGGTGGAATGAATTAGCTGTAACTGAACCCGTGATTATTCTTTTTCAATGATAACATCTGATTCCTTTGATCATGCTGTACTATACTTACTTTGAGAAGGCTGATCCCACTGCCGGCATTGGGACCAGTGAAATGTTCGTCGTCATCAAAGTGTATATCTCCCAGGAACCAGGCGTGGGCAAATTCTTGACCAGTGCCATCAAACCTCTGATTGCAACCCAGATGCTTTCCTGTGTGGAATATAGCGGCACAGAATTTAAAAAAAGATAATTTCTCTGTGAATTTGAATAAAACATTATCTACACACAATGCAATAGCCTATGTTACTTCACACAAGATGCAGGTATAGTGAAAACATGTAATCATCCAGCTGTTCTGCGGTAAAAACACACAAAGCTTTATTGTACAAAACCAACATATTCCTGCTCTATGGAACGCTGATGATGGCTATTATTACAGCTAAATATGTTCATTAAAACTATTGTAAATGCTACTCTTTTCTCAAGTATGAAATTTAAAACGTGAATTGTGTATTTTCTGTAAATATCTGACTAAGTGAGTGAGTGAAAAACCTCTATACTGTAGCAAGTTTTACAATGGAACTTTACTTAAAAGACAATGTGTGCCATGAGGGTGACATGATTCATTTCTTTCACAATGAAACAAGATATAAACCTTCACAAAGAAGTGACGTTATCTTGAAACAAAGAGTAGTGGTAAAATATTATATAAATACTGGGTCAGACCTACCTGTGCCAAAGCCTAGCCTGATATCAACATCCTCCAGTGGGGAATGTGTATCCTCCACAAACTCCAGCGGAGACACCTCACTCCACATCCTGAAGGCCAGTCTGAAGATGTACCTCTGGTCTTCAATAGACAACTGACTGCTGTAGCCTTCTCCTATCAGCCTCCATTTCAGCACCCTCTTAGAAAAGGCCATGTAACCTGTTTCACTCAAATCTCTCTTGCGTCTGTTTTTGGATACAAGAACTGCAAGGTGACGTTTCCGGCGTCGCACCGCTTCGCTCTGATGGACGTTCGCGCTGCTATTTACCATTTGACTGTCCATGTTGAAATCATGTGAGCTGTTTAGAAAAGTGTTATTTAAAATGTGATCAAGAAAGTTAAAGTCTTCTGTGTAATTCCTGCTGGTGTCATGGGAAATGCCTGTGAGAACACTTTCTGTGTCATTAAAATTGAATATGTCATCTTCAAAGGAGTTAGACGTACCAACAGAAGCAGTGTCACTGATTATATCACTTGCTGTGCTGTTACTATCAGTCTCATTAAAAGTGTCACTGGAACTGTTTTCAGTATCCAAGGCACTACTGTTCTCAGGTTCTACATGGGTGTTCAGGTCAATCTCCTTGTCAGGGACTCCACACCTCGGTTTGTTCATCTCCATCTTTGTGGCCTCATCAAACACACCTGTGACAGGCAGGCCCGATACCCTCTGAAACTCTTCAAGTGCTGAAATAAACGCTTGGCTCTCAGTTCGACTGTTGTGGTCATCTTGATCGCCATCCCGAGGAGCATCCCTTGAATGATGCACTGACGTTCCTTCCTGGATCGTGTCTTGAAGGTCATCCAGGAAGTCATCATTAAAGGAGATGTCTGAATCTTCAAACTGGATCTCCTCCCAGTTGACTGGCTTAATGAATCCATATCTAGAGAGAAATGACTATAACAAGACATGGGTTATATTATATGGTTCCTATAATCAATCAAAAATGTCTAATCTAAAAGATGCTGAAGTTTAAAAAACAGGGAGCAATTGGAAAGATTTTTTTTTTTTACCTCTGCTGTGTATGTGTCTGTTATAACCTCAGCTTGGTGAGAATTAAGGGTCTGCACATCAGAATGATCCCGTCTATGGAAAAGTTTCTCTGCATCAGCTGACCTAATGCTCGTCCAAAAAAGCAAAATGATCAGCTGGATAAAAGTCAGCATCGTGGCGTCGGTTTACTCGTGTGACTATATACAAGTGAGATGATGGCAGGTAAGAAGCCACAGTGCTTTATAGGCAGATCCTGAGTTTCTCCACACCCATCCAAAGGTGCGACTCCCTGGAGGTATCCCACTTTCCTCAGCTTTGTGTGAAAAATAAACCTGTCTTTACAGTCTCCAACTGCTCAATTTGACTGAATTGGGTGGATGTGTTATACACGCTCCATTGGTTTTAAATGGACTGTTGTTGACCTGTGGAAAGAAGTTAAAACCACCTTTCATGTGGACAATAACAGTTTAGGACAGCACTGACTTCTGCCAACACCTGATTTGAATAGGACACACACACACACACACACACACACACACACACACACACACACACACACACACACACTTGAGTGTTTTACAATGAATAACCACTGACCAAACCTTCCATATCATCACTCTGACCAAAGTTTATTTAAAACAACAAACGCTACATTGACCTTCTTGGGCAAGCTTAACATTAATAGTATTCTAATTATATTCACCTACATTTTTGAGGCTTTAATGGCTTTACTTTTTCTCAGTGCAAATTAACTGATGTACATACACAACTGCTAAAATGGGCAGTAAAGTAAAACAGACAGATGACATTACATATAAATAATACAAAATAGACAAAGAGAGAAGATAAAGTGGATGGATTCAAGAGCCTGTGGGTGGTTACTGTAGAGCTTTGGCTATCGCTGCTGCCAGGTCTTCAGGTGTTGGCTTTTCTGCAGTACAGCTGACACACAGGCCTTCTGCAGTCATTGCGTCTTGTGTAGTAGGCCCTATGGCTGCAAACTGGAAACAAAGAAGGTTAAGTCACTCTCAGAGGCACTCAAGATCTATTAAGTACTGCAGATTCATGCATTATTTTAGGCGTGTGACTATGAGGAGGCTTTACCTTTATGTGACTCAGCTGATCACCTGACAGCCTCCGCACCACTTCTAGGCAAAACTTCACTCCTGATGGACTGAAGAAAGCTACACTGGCTGGAGCACCCTGTAAATGCACAGACAAAATGAGCAGCTGCTACACTTAAAAGTACTCTCTAAAATGCAGTAGGAGTGGGATTTTACCTGCTCTGTGAAATAGTTCTTTAGATTTTTCTCCAGATCTGGATGTTCAGCTGTTTGATAGACAGTCAGAGTCTCTAGGGGCACTCCTGGAAACAAAGAAACAGATCCCCGCAGTGATAAAGGTAGCGCAATTATTATTTTATAATTAGTGTAACCCCAGTGGGACTTTTATCACCTTGAGTTTTAATCGTGAGGTGCAATAGGGGAAGATGCTTACCATTGTCTCTTAAAGCCGTGGGCAAGACTTCTCTTTTGATTGAGCCACAGGGGAAAAAAAGTGGTAGAATATTTGTGTCCTCTCCTATGAGAATTAAGTATAAGGTCATATTAGTCATCAGAACAATCATACATTTTCTATTAAACTGAAGTGTGAAAAATGTGAGAGTATAAAATCATATCATACGTTCAATGATAACACGTGATAGGACATCTGCTGTCCCTGTGTCCTCGCCCAAAGGGTTCAGACCGAGATTTCGTACTGTGCAGGAAAAATACACAAAAAGGATTGGGATTAATAAGACATGGAGTGTTGATATCAGCAACATGTTACTGAGTAATTACACAAATAAATAATTTAGTTACATGTATTTCAACTAATTCAATTACTAAATACACAACTCATAAAAAACTGACAACATAGAGATTAACTGTCTCTAAAGAAAGAAGGCTAAGCACATGTCAGCAAGGGGCTGCACCTGCTCGTTTTTTAAAGACCAAATACAGCCGCTGCGTGTCACAGCAAACTGTCACTTGTGTACAACCTATTTCCAAATGACTGAGGGTAGTAACATCACTTCACACACCTCTGTCAGCACCAGGTGCCTGCCACACTTTGTTAGAATTAGCATTAACATAGCAGAGGTTTATAAAAAAAAAAAGCACAATGCACAAAGATGGATTTTTTTAAAAAGTGTTTAATTATGTGACAGTAACTCACCTAACGCAGCAGTTGCCTTCCCAACCACATAGATGGACTTGGTGTTCCACTTGTCTTTCACACAGCTGTTCCATTCTGAATTAATAATTAGGAAAGGGATAACATTTAATCAAGGAAATTGTTTCAAATCTCAGTTAGCAGTCCAGAATCGATTCATAGACATTTAACCAAACACATGCTTTCAGGGGAATAATACCATTACATAAATGAGTTACAGGGTTCAAGAATGATTTGTTTTTGAAATGCAATTCCTTTGTATCCTCTCACCTTCCCTTCTTTCTTCTGCTTCTAAGCACATCTTTACAGCCTCCACTGCTCTTGGACTGGTAAATATAAGACCTCCATGTTTTTCTGGTTGGAAAAGCTGAAATAGAAAGACATCTTAAACAACAGATACATAAAGAAATAAATATGAAAATACACTAATTAAACAAATACTAATTCAATACTGTAACAATATAATTTACCTTATCTGACAAGGTGTTTAATGAGACAAACTTAAAAGACAGCACAGGAATTAGGGTTGCTTTATGTCCATGTGATGCCAGCTCCTGTGGAATCAAAATAATAAATTCCTGTCAAAATTTGCAGCATTAAAAGAGTGCTGCACTGACAACTGCTGAGAATACATATATGAAAACAGCACTGTTGAAAACAGGTGGATTTAGGGAAAGTGCGTCTACCTTAATGTAAGGATCAGGTCCAGACTCTCCATCTCTTGGCTCTTTGAGAAGCAGTACATGCATCTTGACAAAGACACTGGATTAATACAATAAATAGGGAAGAATACAACAGAACAAACCAGGGTGGAATGTAAATGCTGCTGTCAAAAATGCTGCTAAAGTCAGAAGCTCAAAACTGCAAAAACACTGAGGACAGAGGGTGTGAAGGCACAGCAAGCTAAGCTACACCCTAAAACTGTCATATGCAACCCGCTGATAACAATATTGTTGACTCACGATTGTTGGACTGTATATGAAGAGCAAATAATAAGCAATAATGCTACACTTTCTAGTTAAATTTATGTAGTTTGTATGTAACAAAAATGTGGTTGTCTTCTTGTGTTATTGTTTACATTAGCAAGATGCACTGAATGACAGTTTAGCTACAGCAACCGTCCCCTTTATAGAACCTGTCCGTAGTGCCTAGTGATAATAAGCGACTCATGTATCTTGTTCGTATGGTAAAATCACATGAAGTACAAAGGACATCCAAAAAAGACAAAATATTGCACGAAATTCATATACCTTGAGTTGTCCCCACCGCTGAGTGCATGACGACTTCAGCCACGGTCAAGAAGGGGAAACAATAACATTGAATATTCGACTAAGCTCCCAAAAATCCAATCATATGTAAAAAGCTTTTTTTTATTCCACATTATGTCGACCTAATAGTCACACCATATAATGCATAAATACATAATTCATAATAGTAACATAGTAGTTTAGGCACAGTTTAAACTGTTATCCCCTTTTTTCTAAAATGGTTTATTCCAGTCCACCCACCATTCCAACGGGCGACAAGCCAACATTGCGGCTCCGATGGTTGCTACGGCAAGCGGCAAATCGTGTACATTTGGAGCTGTAATGGCGGCTTCAGAGGTTCAGTTTCTTGTCTCGCGGTGGCTGAACTTTAAGCTTTACCCCGCCCACTCAGTTGACACGTGTGTTGCCTGTTTGCAGCATGGCTTCTTCTGCGAAGAGGAGAGCTGTTGGTTTGGGTGAAAATCCCGAGCAAAGTGAAAACAGCTCCGATGAGAATCCGGAGGAGGAGGATGATTCCGGGGAGGAGGACAGCGAGGCATCAGAGGAGGAGATCAATGAGGTAAAAGAAGAAACAATGCTTTGAACTTGAATGCTATGCATGGCCTTTCTAGCCAGCTAGCTTAGTTTGCTAGCTAACTCAACTGACGGCAAATGGTAACAGGAAGCCAAGTTAGAATTATTATTTACGGTTGCTGTCAGCCAGGATTGAAGACATTAACGTTACTGAACTAGATAAAATGGAATAGCATATTTAAGTAGTAATGTTAACGAAGTATGACTACAACTTTGGTCTACTCTGTAATCATTTAACTGGATATATTTTATAGTGCACGTCAAAAACCTACTTGAGTGAAACTGCAATTAGTCATTCACTCAAAGTACATGAAACAGCTACTCAATTAAAGTACCAAAAGTGCATGTAATTAAATTATTTCCTTACAGGCAGGCAGTTTTCTGTTGTTGTTAACTGCTCTCTGCTTTGTTATTGTTTTACATTTAGGAGGTCATGGTGGACTTCGAAGCCCACGCCATTTCAGCCAGCGACTTCAATGGCGTCAAGAAACTCTTACAACAGGTTTGGGACAGTATTTATGTTTTGCATTTAAATTATCATGCTCATACGTAATGTGCTTGGCGTAAGCATGGCCTCACTGATGTCTCCTCTGTTATGTTTGGATACAGGTCTTCCTGAAGGCTCATGTAAATACATCAGCGATGACAGACATCATCATTCAACAGAATCACGTTGGAAGTGTCATCAAGGTGAGCTGTTAATTAGTTTAATCTCATCTCAGATTTCACAGGTGACTTTTCACCAGTTTCAGCTCTAACATGCATTAATTTGTCCCTTGACTTTACTCCAGCAAGCGGAAGTGCCAGAAGACAGTGATGACGACGACCCAGATGAAGTGTTTGGCTTCATCACTATGCTCAACCTTACAGAGAGAAAGGTAACACCACTGGCACACACCAACCTTACCTTACAGACTATCTGGCAATTGGGCGTTCTGATAATGTAGGAATTAGCACATGTGATGCTAGTTCATTTAAAATTTCACTGCGTGTGTGTGTGATGCTGTTGGTAGGGTGTGCAATGTGTGGAGGAGGTGAAGGAGCTGATCGTGGATCAGTGTGAGAAGAACTCCACCCACAGCATGACCGAACAGCTAGAACAGATCCTCGGTGACACCAGCAAGCCTGTGGGGCTACTGCTGAGTGAACGCTTCATCAACGTGCCCCCACAGATCGCCCTCCCACTGCACAAACAGCTCCAGTGAGTCCTCCTCAGTATTAACTTTCAGGGAGAAATCTACCCTAAATCATGTTAACACCGCTACAGAAATGTTTAGGGCTTTTCATAAAGATGGCAACAAAGGCTTCATCAAATGCACCATCATTCCAGTTCTAAAATAAATACATGTGTTCTTGCAGTTTTAGAATACAGTTTGCTTTTCCTAATGATGATAAAAATCCCACTGCAGCACTTCATTGCAGTTTTGCTGCATGCATTTGTGTTTGCAGTGCATGTGTGTACTTTGTCATGTTTTTCATGAGCTGTCAATCAAAATAAGCAGTCAAATTGAAATTCATGCTGGGATGCTACTAGAGCTCTGATGTTGACTGAAATGATAATGGACCTTAGTTGCTTTGTAAAGGAACAAAAAAACTTTAAAGATAGGTTTACTATTTTTTATGAATGCATGTAAATTTGGAAGAGTTGCTTATGATTCTAATAGCTGAAGGAGTATATGTTGTATATCAGTGGTTTAAATAGAAAAATGAAAAGCAGCCTTGTTCATGGTCAAAAGTCTTTTGAAAGTGTTGTGTGCAGGAAAATAAACCAAATATAATTCTGTCCTCCAGGGAAGAAATAGCAGAAGCCCAGAGGACGAATAAGCCCAGTGGGAGGTGTCACTATTGTCTGATGATCAGCAAGACCTGCAAAGAGGCAAGCAAGAGCATTCCAGCCAGGGGAGGAGCTCCAAAAGAGGAATACATGTTTGTCAATGCAGAGGAGGAATTCTTCTATGAGGTAAATGCAAACTGAGTCTAAGATAAAGGTTTGATAATATACAGGGAGTAGAGCGCTTTTGGATGATAACATTTTGTAGTTCTTTAGATGTGAACTAGCCTCCTATAATATCTTAGTTAAAATTACTACCTGAGCTAAAACAAAAAGCCTCAAACTGTGTGTTTTATCCTTTAATTATTTTTTAACGTTTATACTTTCAAAGAACAGAGTGATGTAAAACATTCATATTCATGTCTAAATATTTTTGCAAATTTAAGCAAACCTGTATTTTCCTTACAGCAAGCCATCATGAAGTTCCACTACTCCGTCCAGGAAGAGGCAGACTCCTGTTTAAGCGGCAGGTGGTCGTTCGACGACGTACCCATGAAGCCTTTCAGGACAGTGATGCTGATACCAGCAGACAGAATCCCTGCCATTATGGACAAACTCAAAGAATACCTAACTGTGTGAACCTCACAATAAACTAGCACACCTGTGCACACACTGAAGACCTTCAGGCTGGTTCAGTATACTCTTAAGAGTCTCTAGAAGAAAATGTTTCCGTACTGTCAGCAACAGTAGTGCCTGTATTGTAAACCAGACATTTAGTACATGTTGCGCCGTCATGGTTTCTTTTTCATTTTGGAGATGCAATTTTTACAAATTCCTGGTTCACTTTTAAGATACAATGCAGACCAAAATCACCACTTACCCAGCTTATACTGCAGAAATATTCAACGGTTATATAATGTGAATATGATTAGAAATACAGCACTGTCATGTTTCTAAAAAAAAAAAAAAGACTTGTTTATAACAAGATTGTGAATCAAGACAATTGAATATGAATTGTTTGTTAATGAGAACAGCTGATGTGCTTAGAGTCCAGTCTCTGCAGATGCAGATTTTCAGAAACTTGATCCTGATTGTTGACATGAAATTGAATGCACAGTAGTCATTTAAGTAAACAGGAACAGAAGTTTGAATGGTGTTTATTTGTGCCGAAGCCGAGGATCTTCTAATTATGCTTTTCTGTAGATCTCTTGCCACTGATTATTAATAAATGCGTTATATATCTGCATGCCTTAATCATTTGCTTTCTTAATCTAGCAGCATGTCAACTCATACGGTTTCAGTCTCAAAACCACTTTAACCTGAAGAAAAAAGGTGTATCAACAACTCTGAAAAGAACAGCTTTGCATAAGAAACAAGTTGGCATCAAAGTGTTAGACCATCTCTCTGAATCTGCACCTTCCTGGTTATGTGCACAGGAGGTGTGATGGGATGTTTTTTTTTTCTGCCTTTAAAGTATTATACAGCAACAGACAACATCCATCTGCAGCCCCTCTGCTGCTCATTAAAGTCTAAAAATCTAAACAGCCGTCAGGATATTCAGCATTTCCAGACCGACTGTGTTAAAAGGGGAGAGCAGAGCAGGGGGAAAAGGTGAGAAACAAGTAAACTTCTTCAGATGCTAGTACTCAGGAAAAAATATGTACTGGCACAACAATTGTATCGGACCACAACTAATAAAAAGGTGTTCATTTTTTACTACATTTTGCAGCATGTCAACTCACTAGACAACACCCTTCACCTTCTCAAAAGGTAACTGTGTGATAGAGGCAACCTCTGCTTGTGTACATCTCATCCTCAAAACAACTTTTAAGCAATGTAATAACTCAATATCCCAGTCCCTGATTTGCATTGACTAAACATTTTACAAACACAAATGCATTTGGTGATAAGATTACAGCCCAGATTCTCACATGTATGATTTCACATCACTGAATCACACATCTGTCGTAAGTCTGCGGCACCACTGCACAGCCACTGTTGGCATCGCTGCTGATTGCTGTGGCTTTTTGTCTCTCGCCTTTACATTTTCTGGATCCATCTGGGTCCAACATGTCTTGCAATATGTCTTTGCTTTCACTAGGGGGCAGATTGTAGAAGAAGTACAGTGGTGCCATTTGAATGTACCTAAAATGACATTTGGAAAAGATGAAAAACAAAAAGGAATATGGTTAATACTTTTTTTCTATAAAAAAGGATTTAAGAGGATTCAAAATATTTAAATGAAAATGTGACCAAATTACAGTTTTAATGAACTCAATTCTAATCTGCTTGTACGTGTGACATATAGTAAGCTGAAAAAGGGGATTGACTTACACTTGAGGGGAAATTTCAGAGATCGTTCTCATGCAGTTGTTCTCTGACAGGGTGTACTTGTGGAAAACAACCCACTCTGGCAGCCCCAGCTTGTGTGACTGAGCCCCGTAGCTTGAGAGTGGGTGCACCTGGGCTATGTGCTTGTGTGTCAGAATGAAGTAGTTTCCTGATCCGTCCACATCCCGAGCAATCTACCAACAGGAAAGACACTGCAACCTTGAATACAGTTGAATTGCTGAAGGCACATTCATTAATACTGACATTTGGTTTCCATATACCTGCATGAAGAACCCAGCCAGCAGAGCTCTTTTCATGTTGTGGGTGTTGGTCTTGGTTCCAAAGGAGGGCTCAGAGATGGGAAGCTCGATCCTGTTCAGAGTCTCAGTCAACTCTGATCTAATGGCCTCAGCTGTCTTCAGGGCGGAATGATCCAGGAAATAGTCCTGGCACCACTTTTCAGCACTGAAGTCTGAAACATAGAGTGAAGTAGGACTTTGCTCAGGCATGCCAAGAAACTCAAAAACAGTATGCCACTTGCTTACTGCTTGAATGAGGTCCATAAGTGTCTAATACAATTAAACAGTTTTTGTCTCATTTGAATTAATCCCCAACTAGAAACAACTGGACTGGACTGCAAATTATTAATTCAATGGTGATATGATTTACTTAAACCCTCTATGTCAAGCAAAGTTACCCTTTTAAATTTTAAAAGTAATATGGCAAACATCACTCATAAAATAAATTGAAAGCACTTTGTTAGAAAGGTTTCATCTATTTATGCTGTTTTGCCACAGTGAAGAACAGATTGAGATACACTGCAGTAAAAATGCATCAGGGTCAGTGTATCACGCTATATTGCAGCATTTTACTTAGTATATTGGTTCTATTCACTAACTGTCTTACATTGTTCTCTCTGGATTTGTTTGAAGGCATTGTAGATGTTTATGAGGGTGAAGTGATCGCCTTCAGGGTGCTGGAACTTTCTGTGACACTGGACTGCCTCGTGGGTCATGCCAGCAGGTGGCTCCAGGAAGCAGCTTGGTGCTAAAAGACAAGGAAACAGCGAGGTCAGCATCACTGAGACAAGCCACTCTTATCAAAGACCATCTGGTTCAGTGTCTGAGAGAAACTGCAGCTTCATACGTCAGCAAATGAGCTGCTACAACAATGTCCATCTGGTGAATATATGAATCAATTAAAAGGATCTTCACTCTTGTAACAAATCAAACTAAAGTTGAACAAATGGCGGCACACACGTACCTGACAGCATTGCTGCGATCGTCAACATCTCGCTCACACAGTCAAACTCGCAGGATGCTACCAGCGCTTTGGCCATCTGAGGGTCCAGAGGGATTTCAGACATTATAATGCCAATCTCAGACAAGTTGCCATCATCATCTAAAGCTGCTAGGTAATCCAGCTCCTCCAATGCCTGCATGAGACCCTCGGGATCTGCACAAGGAATGAAACAGCATGATCATCTGTAACAAATACTATCCTTTTGTTTCTTGCTCAGTGTATGTAACTACACATTTTGGGGGGCATTGCTCATACTTAAAGCCAGTATATGTAGAATTTGAAAATTCCCAATGCTTGGAATTCCCACTGGGAGGCTCCCAATGCTCCCTAGTGGTAGTATCCAAAAAAGACACTATGAGTTGAGATGAATGGGCTGAAAAAAATCCCACACAGACTGCACCGATTTTCACCACAATTGTCTTATTTTTCTACAAAACACAAACTTATGCCATCACAATAATTTTGAAAGTTGCTTTAATCATATAAAATCCTACACTTAGTGGCTTTAAGCTCTCCATTTCCCACATAACTCTTACACAAGAAAACAATGATTGACTTGCGAGTGACTTCTGTGCCAAATTCTGCAAGAATATGGAGATATTACAGAATATTTGGCCTGTACTTCCTCTTCATTGTTCTTGTCTGGTGCTGCCCTAACGAGACATGTTGTATAATCATTAATGAGCTGGCCTCTTTTAGCCTGTTCTGTTCATGTTAGGGTGGGTCAGAGATCAGACAATAGTTAGTAGCAGGGTCCTGTCAGCTCAGCTAAATCATGGCTGACTGGGCCCAAACAGCTACACAGAGAAATCTGCACTTCTGATCTGTACTTCCACTGGCCAAAATAATCCTTCCACATAGACCTCTCCAGCTGTGTTTTAGGGTGGGAGAGAGATGCCATCTGTGGGAACCAGCAACCTGAGAATAAAAATGTTTGTTATCATGAATCGTGTTTCAGTGGTAACATTGTGAAATTTCCACTAGCAGGCTGACCTGGTCTGTCGATGAAATCACACTGTCCAAGGCCGGCTATCTCTGTCCTTTTTAGGAAAAGGACTGTTGGTGTAATGTTGGACTCCAAGATCTGTGGGGAGTTCTCTGCAGGAAGCTGGCTGTCTTCTGGATAAAGGCAGAAACACTTACCTACAAAAGAAATGGAACTCAATTCACTTAAGCAAAAAGCTGATGCACTAATAGTTGTGGTTTTACATGAAATAATTAACTCTGATGTTGTTCCTCCAGCATTATTATAGTCAAGATTCCAGGATGTTTTACCATGTCCGAGTCATGGAAAACATCAGAAAGAAACCTTTTTTAAACTGGTTCAAGTATTGTCAGACATACCTGTTGGTCCGGACAGTTGCTTACGTAGGTCTGCCTGACATTGACTGATGGGTCGAAGTACCTCTGAGTTGGCTCTTATTCTTGGATTGTACACCTACAAAGTCCAAACCACATGCCAATTAATATCAGCATATTACTCATTTAAGGTAGCTATGTTTTGTTGAAAAAAGCTTACCATCTTTTTTTGGACTCCTGTGTCAATGACAAAGTTGACAGACTCTGTAGGCCACCACATATCCTCGCCCTGTTGGGGAGAGAGGAAAACCCTTCTGGACCTCTTGGAACCTAGTTGCTCAGTCAGGACTGGCAGGAGCCCTCCCTGGCCTGGGCACAGTACCACAGACACCATCTGTCCCAGCTGTGCTCCCAGCCTGGTGCCTTCTCTCTGGAGGATGCTGTGGGCACAGTGAACCTCCTGCAGAAGAGATTACAAGCAAAGTAGGAGAGGAGAAATTTGTTAAACCAGTCTCAGCTTTCATCCAATGAAACCGCTCATGAAAAATGCAACCATCCCTTACCTCAGCTGAGGCAAAAAACACCACAACATCTCCGTCCTCTTTGGTTCGATGGATCTCCAGCACCAGTCTCAGTGCCGAGTAGAAGTAGTCTTTGTTGCCGCTGTTGCTGTGGACCACCTCAGCAGGAGACGAGGCCTCCAGATTGATGAGCGGGATGGTGCCGTAGTGGCTCAGCAGCTTGTCAGTCATGGGTGGGATGGCAAGGACCACCACTCTGAGCTCGGGCCTCTGTAGCAGGATGTCCTTGAGGAGACCCAGTAGTATGTCTGTGCTAACTGTCCTCTCGTGGGCCTGGTCAATGATAACAACCCCGTAGTGCTCCAGAAAAGGATCTGACATCATCTCTCTCAGTAGCATGTCATCAGTGCAGTACCTGAGTAATATAAAAGCCATCAGAGGCATTAATAATAGAGGTATTATAAAGCACGACTATGCAACTTTTGCTGAACAGCGGCCATAAGTGGCAGCTTCAGGATAATAGCTACATTTCTCACAATTTTCTTGCTTTAGAGATATCATCATTGGGCAAACTGACAGAGTGAGTGGCACTGGAGCACAAACATGTCCCCTGCTGGGGTTGTTTACGTCTTGTTTTACTTTTGTGATAAAATTGAAAGGTTTATTCAAGATATGCTAAAACATAGTGTAACCGTAGCACAAATAGAGAGGAGTCATACAGTCAGAAAAATGACTCCGTAATGTCAGCTATACAGCAGCAAACATCAAAAGTTTGCTAACATTAGCCGCCATAAGCTAGCTGCTAAGCTAAGCAAGGTAAATAAGTAGTAGTAAATTAAGAAATAGTGTTTTATTGCTTATGAATTCAACTTTTTTTTGTAAGAGGAAGACTTTTATCTCTTCGTTCAAAAGTTACATGGACTCACTTTAAATCAAGACCACGCTGCCTGACTAGCACTGATGTATGAGTATTGGCATTGATTACAAAGTGAAATGAGCAAAAGGTGATATTTAGGGCTGACTATTTTTATTATTGGTTAATCTGTAAATTATTTTTATGATAAATTGATTGTGTAATCTATAAAATGTCAGAAATGAGTACAGTTCCCAGAGCCCAAGATGACATTTTCAATGATATAAAAACAGAAAAACCTCACAAATCCTCACATTTGAGAATCTAAATAGAACCAGTGAATGTTTGGCATTTTGGCCAATAAATGACTGATATTGTTCTGTCACAAGGAGATGTTTTGATATATGGTGATCAGCATAATAAGTCCTATGACTTAAAAGTTCTTCATCTAGACTGAAGCAGAATCATCTGTGTGTACCATCCATGATCTGAGTAATGAGCACAGACAAGGAAAAAGATTAAGAGTGACAGAGGTGGTTTGTGGAAGATATTAAAAATGACATTCAAACGTGTTGCTGCCGGCTGTGAAATCGACAGACTGAGAGCTCGTCAACAAACCTCAGAACCGTGTCAGAGGAGCAGCAGGTCTCCAGAGGGATGGTGTAACCCACTTCATGGCCTATGTTGACGTCCATTTCATCAGCCACGCGCAAGGCCAGATTAACAGCCTGCTGTCTGTTGGTCTGTGTGCACACAACCATGCCGTGCTGGTACTGCGCAGACAGACAGAACTCTGCACACCACTGAGGGATCTGAAAGAGAATAATCACTAAATGTTGTTCACCTTTTCCACTTCACTGAATGTCTCGACAGTGTTTCAGAGCACTAATTCTGCATCAAAAAGAACATTTTCTATTCACATGAACCCAGATTTCAGTGGCAACAGCTTTTGTTTAAGCACACAGCAAAACAAACAGTGACAGGAGATATCCTATGGTATTATCGCTGGTAATACAAAATTGCTTTGGCAGCATGAGTCGGCTCCAGCGGATCAGGGTTTAGCAGCAGGAGGTCCCCTAACACCCCTGCTGGAGCCTTTGTGAAGCTTGACTGTCAGGCAGGCTGGAGCTTGGACAGCCTCACAGTGACACAACAGCATCTGCTGAGCTGGCCAGCCTGTTCACACAAGGTCGCATAACGGTACTCCTTCCATACATGTCAAAGTACAAAAAAAAAAATCCATATCACAGGAATCAAAACTATGTCAAAGACAGAAGTTGTGCTGTTCAGTAGATAAACAAAGCAATGCTGGGCAGAAAAACACAACACAAGGGGTTTACTTCACATTTAAATCAAATCAAGGGGAGCAGATCTCTTAACATTTGCTGTTGACTGAACAGGCTGGACTGAGCATGTGGCAACACATTACATGCAAGTCACACAAATTGGGTTATGCTTTGGTATTTGGGTCTAGTCTGAAGGAAGTCAAAATGTCCCTAAACAGAGAAAAAGATGGAAAAGTAAAGGGAGATGCACTATTCTTTAACTCTAATCTAATGCCCCCAAGGTCACAAAGGAGTTCCAAAATCAGATTCATGTAGATGAGCACAATTGAAATCCAAGTTGAATGTGAATTTTTCTTTAATAAAGTCTTTCTGAAAGACACTTGACATCTTTTTCATCCTTCCGGATTCCTTTTTTCCTAATAAGATATTTATATTATTGCCCACAGAGTCTTACCTGTGTACTCCTCCCAGTCTTTGCTGTCCCAGACACAATAACCAGTTGGTTGTTTGCCAGAGCATCTTCAAACTCGCATCTGACCTTCCAGACTGGCAGAGTCTTCCTCTCTTTCAGTAATTTGTAGTAACGCGAGGAAAAGGGCAATCCATCGAACTGATTTAACTCCAGATCCTCTCCAAAGCCAAATGAATCTTCCGCAGCACATTCCTCACTTTCAGGGTGAATGTCAGGCTCCGCTGAATTATTTTCCTCAGACATGACACACACACATATATATATATATATATATATATTTGTTAATCCGGACTAGACCGCACAAAGGTTTTCCTACCACTCCAGCTGCGGGTCCATTTCGTTTTTATCGGAAATACTCAGAAACCAATCCGTTTTCGTCCAGTTTACAGCCTACAACATAACCTATATTCGCTTACTTGGACGTACCACGTGGTAAATGACTAGAATCTCTCTAATTCTCTAAATCTTCTTAATAGCTAAAACTATATTTATTAAACTGTTCAAAGTTTGAAGTTGGTCTCTTTGGGGCTCGCTGACGCATAGTGAGCACCGGCGCGTAATTTCTCCCCCAGCGTGGATTCACACGTGTTTTGATTGGCACAGGGCTTCATATTCTGCGTTGAGCAGTGTCCACTAGCCTGTCATAATCGCCTGCTTATCCAAAATAATCACGTGTAAAGTAGCGAGGACTATGACGCCAATGTTCCCAAATATCAAATCCCAAATATCCCCAAAAAGGATCTTCCTTTTGTCATGCCACTTGGAAATAAATCAATCAATCCACCATGCAAGTTGTGGTGGAAGTAGTTTTTCCCTCATAATTACTACATATTACATTATTAAAATTATGACTCAAGTCATAAATATGAGATAGTATCTCTTAATTAAGAAATATGAGATAATAGCCTATGTCATATGTATGAGGGGAAAAACACTAAATGGTAAAAGAAAATTGTTGACTTTTTTAGTAGATGGAACACCTAATGGAGCAACTCTAATTTACTCAACCACTTCAGTTTACCCATTCACCTTTAACAGGTTACAGCTTCTCCACAAGGGAGCGCTGTTCCGTCATTATCAGTCCAGTTCGACACATAAATAACGTTATCAGTGAAGCTCGTTAAGGCACTCAACCATCAAATAAGCCTAAATGTCTCAACTCTACTGTCTATAAAAATACAGTGTCTGATAGTAACCAAAGAACAAACAGACATGTGTAGTTCAAATATTAAACACAGAATTTAGGCAACCTTTTGGCTTTGCATCCAAAACTCCTCCCTTTTTTTTTTTGGACAAATAAAATCTGTCTGGAGCTGAGACTTTGTAATTAGATGATGATGGCTGAGGCTGGTTTCAGGAGCTTCTCATCAGTGACACCCTGTGTCCTTGTTATCGTGTGGACCTGTTTCGATTTCTCATTAGCAAAGGTTTTTCTTTTCTTCCCCACACTGTTGTAGTTGAACAGCCTGTTAATCACACACACACACACACACACACACACACACACACGCTTGACTCCACCAGGTCAGCACCAGTGAATCCTGGCTGGCAACAGTGAACACACAATCCCACACCTGTATTAACTGAAGCAGTATTTGTATCCCTTACAAAGTCAAATTGTTGTCAAATTGCTTTTAGACAAACACTCAGACTGTTGAAATAAGCTAAACTGCTTCAGATCTCAGTGTTGAATGGTTAAACCAATTTGAAACAGCAAATAAAGACTGTTGAATTATTATTATTATTATTAATGTATTCAGTATTCAATCTTCTGGTTGCAATTTGGCTCAAGCATAAAAGAAATGCCAGAGGCCCCTGACAGAAAGGTTACATTTTGTAGATACAAAGCTATTGTAGACTTAAAATTTGATACAATATGAAATTGGAATTCTTACAAAGTAGGACTGCTGGAGTGAAATTACCATTGTTTGTGTGCATGTAGACTGTGTTTTTTATTTTAGCATTCAAAAGGGCTTTTAACATAGAAATAACCTCTCATATAATAGATTTTTCACTTGATGCCAGTCTTGCTGAAAACATGCATGCTGTGTAAAACCCCCCACAAAGATCAATAATAAAAATGTCTAGCAGTGTTTGAAAAAGAGTTTTACTAATACTGCACGAGTGTTCAAAATACCATGAGCAGACACTGAAACTTTAAGTGTTTTCTTTACATGTGATGTATCAAACAGTCATTATAAAAAAAAAAAAAAGAAGCATTCTCCATGGAAATGTGTTCACCTGTAACACAACATATGAGGAACACATGGATATAACATACAGTCAGGTGACTGGACTCAAATACTGTCTATTAGTACATGGACACACAGTATGAAAAAAGCAAAAGTAAAGTACAGTACACAGCAAAGTAAAGTAAAGAAAGCAATGACTGTAAAACTAGTGCATTATTAAAAAGATAGCAGTATCAAAAGTAACAAAAGTCCAAAGTCAGTTTTCAGCCTACATATCTGTGAACAAGAGCTGTGCTTAAAGGAAATGCTGCTCAGTGTGAATGTATATATGCTGCATTGCAATCCAGTAAAACAATAATTCTGCAAAAAAAATAATAAAACAATTACCACTAATCTAATTTATGCCGGATTTTGTATCTGGCATGAAGATTGGCTTTAAAAAACTAATCTCAATAGCCAAATTAAAAAGGTACAAAAAATAGAAAATGAATAACTGCCACAGTTATTGGTGGCTCAGTGTACACTGGCGAACCACGAAATGTCATTTTCAGTGGCAGATGTGTCCTTGTCAACTGAATCTGTCCTTTCTTATCACAGAAAGACATGATTTAAAATCCACACATGAACACAGTAGCCAGACACTGGCTGAGTGCCTCCATGACGCCTGTACGGCCACAGCTTTAAGAAAGTCCTCAGTGATTCCATAATTTAATTACAGAGTTTCACACAGAGTCCTTGGTGTAGACAGGCACAGAATGAAATGCTCAAAAACACACATGACCTTTAGCAGAGGATTATTTCAGAGATGTTTACTCTCTCTGAGGGATGAATGCTTCCTTGATCTTGACTCATTTTAGATCCATGTTCAGTTCATACTTCAGTACCCAGATCCCACAAGTGAGCTTCTTGGGGCTCGTTAATGAAAAGGAAACGGCAATGACATTTCACAATTCTTGTTACCTTTCCAAAATATAAATGCAGAGGAAACAGACCTGAATTTCAGCTGTCTGTGAAAAAAACAGCCCCTCTTCCCCAATTGCAGATCACATCGCAGAACTGTTGCAGTACTACCACTTTTTGTTTTTCTGTGGTTGTTTCAAGCCTCGTCAGAGTGGCTCAAAGCTGCTACGGAGAGCATCGCCCTTCAAGAAAAACCCCACTGGGTTCCAAATGAACTACAAGTGTTGTCTGAAGTTTTCTCAGTTCTCATCTGTCATTGCACAATACTCTTTTTCAACTCTTCCTGTAGTATACAGAACAAAATGTAAAGAGTTCCCTTCATTAAAATACATTTCACAAAAACATTTCTGCAATCAGAATTTCACAGATTGGCTCTTTTTATTTCTAAATCTCACGTTGCGCTCCTTGATAAAGATCAGTTGATAAGAATTTTTTTTTTGTGTGTGAAACTGATGCAAAGAACAAATTAAAAATTCTAAGTTGCTCCCGTGTAGTAAAAGTGTCTAGCACAGTGCACTGTGTGGCAATAAATACAGAATATAAATACTTTACATGTACCTGAGCTCAGACTCGTAGCACCATTCAGAGACAGAGCACCAAAGGGACACGACAGATGTCCTGATTCAAAACTCAGAGAAGTCACCATCTTTTTTAAGGGTTTCAGAGTTTTCATAGTGCAAAATTTTTTAGTGTCTTATCACAACAATGTCCCTTCCGGCCAAAGTCTCAGCTGCTATATTTGATGTTGGCAATTATGCAAGGCTTTGGAAGTGTTGGCGGTTGCTTGGGACTGGGTCTAGAGGAGGGAGAAAAGTCATACAAATATGTAAAAAAGAATCTCTCACTGAGTGATACCAGTATCAGTGCTGTTTTTAAATAAGTCTGGTGAAACAAAGAACTCACCTGTTGGGGCGTGGGATAGGGCGCACAGGTCTGGGTGCACCAGGTATCGGTGCAGGGCCACAAACAGCAGAGGGACCTTGGACTACATTGTGGCCCTGAACTGCAGAGGGACTTCGAACCAGGCGAGAGCTCCTTGGATCAGCAGGAAGCGGTCTCTGAGGAGGACTGGGCTTCTCCAACTCCTAACAAAGAACAGACACATCAAAATAATAACTGAGAATCTCCACCAGGTGGCACTCGCAGTCAGACAATTACAGCTCAGGCCTGCTTGCTGTGTCCCCCTCTTCCAGGCATCAGGGCTGCCCTGCCCATGCTACTTGCGATGAAAGGAACTGTCATGTGGTTTTAATCTTCTCTAGAAGATTAGACTGAGATCATGATAAAGGCCTGCTACCTAGCCCCCATCTGGTCTCCATTCACTTCATCCTCTTCTCCTTGGTCGGAGAGAAGCACCCTCAAACATCACAGAGAGGAAGGAGCCAAACAACCGAACCTCAGACCTCACTCACCCGTGGAATCAGGTCTGCCGATTCAAAACATCATTCCTTTGTCAAAGTCAATTGATACCCTAATTGAATGTTTTCATTGAAAACTGCGATGCTGTCAGTGAAGTCTCTAATGCAGGATGTCTCTCCTTTGCACCCATAAGGTCAAGTATCATGACAATCTACACTATTGAAGTACTGCTACTAATTCATCACATTGACACCCAATACTGTCATCCAAAAATATCAGAACAGTATCAAATGGTAGTGAAGTGAGCTGCAGGAAAATGAAAAAAGCATGTCTGATAAGGTGATTTATTGGCACAAAATGTTACTGCAGCTTCAGCTTAGAATAACTAAACCCACATCTCACAAAACCCATGTCTGTCTAAAAACCTACTGGCTCCGTCAGGTGAAGCTCTCCCATTAGACAATGCTTCCATGCCCCCAGCAGAGAGCTTTCACTTTGGGGAGAAAAAAGGGGCTTTGTCAACGCCTTGGAGCTGCCAAACAGCTGCTAAAGATACTGTCGGTGAAGTCTGCTGCCAACAGGCATCACTTTCAGTTTCACACTTTGACATTAAATAGAAACAGCTGAGGAGGGGTGGGGGGGATCTACTTCCTGAAGTGGAAACACTGCCAAGAGCTGCTGCACTTCACCTGTTGTACAGGTGTATGATAACCAAGAACCTTTGTAAAACTGAATGGAGTTTTTTTCTTTAAAAAAATAAAATAAATAAAATTTAGTGTATTTTCTAAAGCAAAGCATATAACACACATTTTTAGAAGACACTTTTCATTCATGCTTTATTTTGATTTATGCCCTTTAGTGTTGTTGCCTGCATTCATTTTGTTTGTTTTTAATTTTTAACACACTTTGCTTTAGCCCCTCTATTCAGCATTTATAACCACTATATAAACATTTAATAAATGTTTATAACACACTATAAAGTAGTTGTAAGCAGATAAAAGGACATTCTTAAGTGTTTTGTAATGTACAGTACTTATAACCTCCTATGAACACATTTTATATTATTAAACCTGTTTTATTATATTGTCATTCATTTTCTGTATACACCAGCCTCAACTTACGAGTGCCCAAGGGAGTTACAGTTGTTTTAATAGTGCTTATAAATGCTAAATAAGAGGGGGTGGGGATGGGGAGGGTGTCAAGTGTTACAATGACCATTAATACACACTGTCCCTGATGAATAAATAGTGTAAAAAAAAAAGGACAGAAGTACAGAAATAGTAAATTATGAAAACACCTCTGTCAGTGAGTAATTATGTAAAGCTCTTTATGGAATACTGATATACTCCATTGTATGCTGTCACAACATTTATTAGCTCCAGAACAGTGTTGTTTTAAAGCCAGACCTCCTCTGTGACCCCTCCATTAATCTGGACAAGACTAGAATGTCATTATGTGTTTAACACACCTCTAATTAGCCTGATATGGTGTGGCATCGCTTTGACCTCACCTCCCCTGTGGCGTCATCCTCAGTGCTGTCCTTAAAGGCTGGACTGCGATCCCTGACATAAATTACAGTCAACTCGGCTAGTTTCAGGCTGGAACTCATTGCTGATTTTGCATCCTCGATTTTGTCCTCTTTTTTTTTTTTTTTTAACTTATTTGCACTTTCTTTCAGGTCTGCAACTAATGATTATTTTCATTAGTGATTCATCTCTCAATTTTGTTGTCGATGAATCAATAAAAATGTCTGAAACATGACTAACAATTTTTCCACTGGCCAAGGTGACTTCTTCAGGTTGCTTTGCTTTGTCCAACCAACACTCCAAAACCAAAAGCTATTCAATTTATAATGATATAAAACAAAACAAAAAAAGCAGCAAACCCACATTTAAGAGGTTGGAACCAGTGAATGCAACAGCAGTTTCTGTCAGAAATATTACCTGAAAATGTACTGATTATATTTGATGAATCGACTCCTTCACTTATTATCTTATCTTATTATATAAGTCTCCCTCCTCTGTCTCTTTATCAGTTTGTATCTCTGTCTCTGTCTTTTTTTTTTTCGACCCTCTCTCTCTTTGGGTCTCTCCGCCTCACTTGCCTACAGGGCACAAGTCAAACCAGACTGAAGGCAAATAAGAGTCTTTGAGAATCACTGAGTGAGAGGGATTTAACACCTGGAGCCTCTGGTTTTCTCTCCCCCTCAACTTTGACAGTCTGCAACACCATAACTAAAATCCATGGAATACTAGTGGCAGCAAATTTACCATTGTTGATATTTGGACATACTTGCTCACTCCAGTTGCTGGAGGCGCCTCTGCAAGTCTGGCTCCATTTTCATTATTTATGTGATGGTGTGTATTGTAGAATTGAAGTCTCGCTTGGATGACGCTAGCTCCTGGATTAACCTGGTTATTTTATGAGACTGTGCATAACTGTCAACATGCATATACTATATAGGACACAAAATAACCATAGAACAGTCAACATCACAACACCTGTCTGAAGGTGCAGTGAACAACAATATTTCCCTAGTTAGGTATTATAGGCTGTAGTAGTGAGTATAATTTCCCCAGACCCAGCGGACAAATTACAATGAGTAACATCATCAAATAAAATGTTTCCAACTGACGGAACAGGGAACTCACTCACCATGACCATCCTGCAGGAGTTATGGCGTGACGCACTGCGAAACGATGCCCCCCTGGGCGCGACGTTGATGTGCGGTGGAAGCAGCGGGGGTCTCGGCAGCCCTGGGCCAGGGGAGAGGGATAGGGTGAGAGACAGAGGGACAGTGTGGCTGAGGTGAACCGGAGGGCACTGGGGCAGTCTGCGCAGGCTGTGGGAGGGGTAGGGGGCTGGTGGGAGCCCCGCCTCTGGCCCACTGTGAGGAGGCTGCAGAAAGATGAAAGACAGAAGCAGAAGAGTCAGTCGGAAGGGAAACCGTCTGCTTCATATCAGAAACAGTCATGTTAACCCCCTCCTCCTCCTCTGCCGCTCTTCCTGATGCTGTCAAAGATGTATAAATCAAACGCTCCCACTTGCCTGCTCACTATTCCCACAACTCCTCTTCAGGTAACCTATCAAAGGGAAAAAACCAAGACTGTGGCATAAGCACTCGCTTGGCCTCATTTAAAGGTGGACACAGCTAAAGAGCCCACACACACTCCCACTGAGACAGATCAGACATAAAGAGAGCCAAAATATGAGTCTGCCTAGTATGTAGACCTGCCCAGCTCAAAAACACGTAACGCAACACATACAAAGGCACGCACACATGCGCTCATGCAGCAGTTTAATACAGCTCCCGACAACTGGAAAATGACCTCATCTGCACTGTGCTTACATCAAACAGCCTTCCATCCTTTCTCTTCTTACCGTTGACCCCAAATGAAAACCACATGTTACTAACTGAAAACACCAATCTCATGGTAATGCTTGCCTCACACCAGTGCCACCATGCAGCGCAAATGTCAATTCAGACACACCAACCTCTTATTTCAGCACCCCCAACTCAATCGATCACAGGTCTCGTCCCATTACAAAGTATGTCAGGGCTGTAACGGAGTAGTTAAGGCATACAGTGATGTAGGCACACAAGTCATTACAGCAGAATTCCTGCTCTGTCTCGCAATTATCACCAACAGGATGACTTTATATCTCAAGCTGCCGCATCAACATTCTTCATGTGGGAAATGCACAGATAAATCAGTTTCTCTCTGAACAGGCAGCTGTTAATGACAAGAACTGTATTCAAGTGTCGCGAACACACTGCTCACCACAGACTCCATTATCACTCCCTCCTCCACATATCCACATAGAGAGGAATGATTTAACTGGATTCGAATGAGCTACCATTTGTGTAAAAAAAACAACAACACGTCAATCGTGCTGAGAATGATTTGTGAATAGCATAGCATGGATCATGTACAGATACTGTGCAAAAGTCTCGTCCATCTGCTAAAGATGTCTATCTGTGTGATCTAGTGACCTTGAAGATGGCGGCTCTGTGTGGCAGAGGCGGGGCCGGGTGAGATGGGGACGTCGTGCTCACTGATGGAGGCTGGTTAGGAGTAGATGGTCCTCTGATTGCAGTGCTTACTGATCTGGAATTTAAAGAAGACATTATATATACTCTATGATATTTACAAATTATTTAATTGTGATGTTCTGAAAACGCACCTGAGCTTCTCAATTGGGTTCTTTTTACTGGTGAAGAGCAGGCCCAGTACAGTTTTTCTCTTGATGCAGACGATCAGACCAGCTCCGAGGACAGTGAGGAGAGCCACCACGATGCCCGCTGTGAGATTCCTGCTGTCTGCTCAGAAACACACATGGAAGTCAGACTTTATCTGTAAACATTTCTGCAGACTTGTCTTTCAATTTTTAATGTTTGCAGTCTGAAACTCTCTATGGTTTTCTGCACAGAAAAACACAGTTTTGTGGTGAAAACCACAGTTTCAGGACTCCTAAGACTCACTTTGCTCCTGAGCATGAGTCATTGACATATTACTGCTGAAATGCTCATACATTCCATGCCCAAGACCTATAACATAACATGACCCAAGCTAAAATACATCAACTCTTGACTTACCGGCTAATCTGATGGGACCACTGTCCATACTCCCTCCAAAACCTGCCTTGTCACAGAATGGAGGCGCCCAGTGAGCCTCACAGTGACAGTTTTTGTTGTTGTTGCACACCTGCAGTATATTAAAAGGACAATTAACTGTTAGATGAGCCCAAAATTCAGTCATCAGCTTGTCTTTTCATGCTGCGGTTGAGTATTTGCACAAGACTACACTCCTTTAATATGCAGCTTCTGTACTCATCAGGCTACAGTGCATACACTTAAGGTGACACCTTACCTCCATTACAAACCTAACATGAGTTAGGTTTATGAAATTGGATGCAGACTTAGATGCAGACAACACTGGGGCTACTAATGCAACTAATGGTTATTTTCACTATGGATTATTGTCCTGATTGTTTTTCAATCAATTTAATAATTAATCTACAGAATTTCAAAAAGGAGAGAAAAATGCCTGCTACAACATCCAGGAGCCCAAGGTGAGCACTTTGATTTGCATGTTTTGTCTAACCAACTGTTAAAACCCCTCTAAAAAAATCAGTTTACAATGATATAAATCTGAGAAAAGCAGCAAATCCTCACATTTGAGCATCTGGAATCAGTGGATGTTTGGGATTTTTTAAGATTAATCGATTATTAAAATGATTCTTAATTCATTTTCTGCCTGCATTGTTTCAGCACTAGACACCACAGTCAACAAATACTCATTATGCAGATACTCTATGTGCTGCATAGAGTAGGCATAGTCAACCACCAGCCGGCACTGCTAGGCTCCACATGGCAAAGACGTCAGGTATAAAAACCAGAGCAGACTTTTTGCCTCATATTTTTATCTCTCATTCTCTTGTCTTCCTGTCCTGCAGAGCAGAGGGGTGGTAAAGCCTGAGAGGATTCCCCAGCAGGGTAATATGGAGCAGGTGAGGGCCTCTTTCCAAGGCAACATCTTGGTCTTATCTGTGCATGCAGTGGTGCCCTGTCTCCTAGAGGAGCAACATCCTTTTACTTCTGAGTAAAACAGTCCTTAGAGCTTTATAGATATGTCTTAATTGGAACTAGACAAACAAATATGACCGTGTAATCACTGGTGATGTTTCATTTTAAGAGACAGTAAAAACTGTTCCGTCTGTAGCTTTGATGAAGGAGCAACTTTACCAGTCACAGTCTAGGACCTACCAGTGAATTTACGGGTAATACCACAAAGCCACATATTTCATGTCAAATAGGACCACCCATAGACGTTTGATGGGTGGCATTTAAGAAAAATCCAATATCCATGCTTTCCAGCTCAAAGTCAAACTGTGTGTCACTGCTCCTAGCATTTGGCAGAATAAAGCCTGGCCTTTAGATTTCAACACAGTTTTTGGGACAAGGACAACTGCCTGAGAGTATGATGAATGGCACTTAAAGCTGAGCATAAATGAAGCCATTTTATCTAATTGATTGAACCTTTCAGCAACAAGAATGATTGATTGCAAGGCATTGTAATGGCTCCCTACCCACCGTACACAGGGCATTTTGCACATATTACAGCCAAAATTAGCTTCCGTGTGAGGGAGAAACGGGATATTAAGCAAACTACTGATCTGTGTGGGGACTGGTTTTGAGATAGACAGCAGGTCTTCACAACAAATTGGATGAAAGGTGCCGTACTCACCCCTCGGCCACTGCACTTGGCTGAGCACGTATGCACACCAAAAACACTGACGTTCTGGCACTGACGATTCAGACACATCTGAAGCAGAAAGAGACATTAAAAATTGACAGTCTGAGCTCAAAGGGCATTTCAGTAATATTCTAAACCCTTTAATCTTTTAAGAGAATAGGCCAACAGATCCAGCTTTTGTTTTCTCTTAATGTGCCACTGACAAACCACTTCAGCTATAAAACAGCATAGCAAGAAATAATAATGTTAACACTGGGATTTAACGAGAACGTATGAAAGCTGCTTTTTAAAAGTTATATGATGTGGACTGCGGGCTCCTTGAAGGCACCACACCCAAATGTATCAAGGCTGAATGTGAAGATGAACTTGGCAGCAACTGGGCACAGAGAGTAATGCCAGAACCCTTGACAGATGAGGGTTGAGGCTAGATCCTCCCTGAGGGTGGAGGCTCATAGAGAAGTAAATTAGACTAAATGGAGGAACTGTATCATTGAAGTGACCAATGTCTGAATTGATGACCACTGGAAGATGCCAAATAGACTGAATAATGGTAAGTGAATTAAGTGTCTGAGGCTGTGCAAGTCTGAAATGACACACCCTGAAGAACTTCTTAGAACATCTTAGTCATGGCCTGCCACTCCACATCACTTTTTCCACTCTTATTTCCCAGCATTTGGGAAATATATTTATATTGTGTTTTCACACAGGCTAGCTACCATTACTTTTTAGCAGTGGTGGTAAAGATGTTCAAATCCTTCACTTAAAGGACAGATTCACAGTTTTTCAAGTCTGTCCTAAAACAATCGTCACATATGTACACTGAGACCATTTTTGGTTGCTGTAATGAGTGGATGTCCTCAATCTGTGCAAAAATGCATTCTAAAGTTCAGCCAAAGCTAATAAGAGGCTTAGTTAAAAAATGTCCTCTTTGTGGTACTCTCCCTCCACTGAAGCTCAACAAGAAATCACTGGAAACACAAATAGGGAATTTTGTAGTAAAAAGACAGTAACTTTTAAAGGGATTTCTTTCATGGCCAGTATTGAGAGGAGGAATAACTACAGAAACCAATAAGTATTTTAATGTACACATGGGTGAGTATTGTATTAAGATTCAAGATGTGAACCTGTCCTTTCAGTAAAAGTAGCAATACAACAATGTAAAAAATTACAAATAAAAGTTTGTTGTTTTTATCAGCTAAATGTACAAAAAGTCAAATGTAAAGGAACTCATCATGTAGAATAGCCCCTTTGATCTTAGGCTTTTTTAACACTCTTCCTTGTCTTTGATTTATATATTTATTTAAATGTAATATTTCCTATTGTGCTATTTTACTTATTGTATATTCTAACATTTGTAACCATGAAGCACTTTGTAACCCAGTTTTTGAAAAGTTTTACTTTCTTTAATAGTGCCATATTATTAAATAGAGTAAATTATACAGTATTATGGTATTATCTGATGCTAACTTTTATGACTTTATATACGGTTTGGTAGTTTAATCCATAACAAGGTGTCAAATTATATAATTTGAAACCTTTTATTTACCTATTAATTTGCAAAGCAGCCAAATCCAGCCGTCAGATAAATGTAGTGGAGTAAAAATCACAATATTTCTCTCTAAAATGTAGTGGAGTAGAAATATCTATACATATACAATTAGTTATTTAATTAATACTGTACTTAGGTACAGTACTTGAGTATGTACTTAGTAACTTCCTACCACTGCTAATGAGTCAGTTGTACACTGGATTGATTTGTATGTTGCATGTGTATCAATACTGGTCGTATTTAACCGTCACAGGCCTCAGCTCTCACCATTCCATCTCCACACTTGGTGCCCGTCAGGACCAGGCCGGGGTCGGGCATGTCATCACCCAAGTAGACATGTGTGCCTCGGCACAGTATCCTTCCCCCTTCCTGCATGGGGATGTTTGTTTCTATGGAAACAGCGTTGGTACCAATTACTGGGCGGTTAGCTCCTCCTTGACACTGGATTTTGCCACATTTAGCATCTCTGCAAACAGAACAAACAACAGGGAGAATAACAATGTGATAATTAAATAACATGTCACTGTTTTTTCTCTCACTCTTGCTGTCCAATTAGGGAAACTGCAGAACAGGCAGCTTGTTTGTGCACAACCTGAAAGATTTTGTAACTTACTGCATTTCACCAAATGATGCTGTAACCTTCAATTAGAGCAGCCCCTAATGATTATTTCCATTGTTTAATGTTAATAGTCAAGTCTATGAAATGTCAGAAAGTTATGAAGAAAGTCCATCCCAAGTTGCCAGAGCCCATGTGACATCTTTAAATTGCTTGTTTTATCCGACCAACAGTTGAATACAGAAAGATATGCAATTCACAATAATATAACATAGGAAAAATACAAATGAACAAATTCTCACATTTACAGTAGGAGGCTGGAACCAATATGGCATTTTCACTTTTAATTTCTTAAGCAACTGATCGTTTCAGCACTAGTGAATCACATCCATTCCGGTCTCTAGCAAAAGTCCTGTCATGTAAGAGTGTTGTGCTCATACCAAGGACAATTTCTTTACATGGGGGCAAGTACAGTATATGCCCTTTACTGCATTCCACAACTGACATACAATTAAATGCATTAATTGGTTTCTATGGGAATGTCAGGTCTTACCGTGCTTCACATTTGGCAAAGGAGCCTTTGGAGTCCTTGCCACAGTTGCCATAGGGGTCTCCTGCTGAGTTGACCCTTTCAAAGCAGATGCCTGGAGCTGGCTTTGCTCCTACAAAACACAATGAAACACATTAAAAAGCTGGCCACCATCATTGAGCCATTCACAGGCAGTGCAAGGGGGCCCTTCCACCTACCTTGGCCCCACAGTGTGATACATTGCTGCTCGTGAGTCTGACAGATGCCGTTATAACAGTAGCCGTCCTTGTTGTGGCAGGCGTGGCCGTCATGCAGGTAGACGTTGGAGGGGCAGTGAGGGCTGGTACCCGTGCAGAACTCAGGCAGATCACAAGAGTTACTGGATTCACGGCATGGAGTGCCTGCTGGCTTCAGCTACAGTCAAATGTTGACAGCAAGCAACAGTCATTAAGACAAAGACCCATAGTGAAGCTCAGACAAATATGTGGTGAGCTGAAAAGAGCTCTGGAGAAATATATACTAAATTCTGCTAATTGTGCCGATTTAAGATTTAAGTTAATCAGAGAAAATACCTTTATGTCAAGACGCCCGTGCAAAAACTGTGTCATCAGTATACATCCTACCTGACAGTCCTGGCAGCACTGTCCGTGTGCACAAACAGCGTCCCCCTTCAGGGTGCAGGTTGTGGCATTGCAGCAGGGATTCATACATTCCTTCAGATGGAAAAGCAAGGAAGAAGAAGGCAAGCAGAGAAATGGAATGCTAGTGAGGGGGAACCAAAGTAAAGAAGAATGAACTCAGCACAAAGAGATCATATTTAACCTCAGAGCAAATGCTCAGACTTTTTTTTTTTTTAATCAGAGGGGATGCAGTCCTAGCAGGAAAGTGTTCTGTATGAACTAAAGAACCTGGCATAAGAAAGGAAACAGCAGTTTCTAGTTCTCTCAAAACAACGTTTCCATCTGACAGGACTTACAAGCTCATTTAGACACCTGAAACCATGAGCTGGATGATAAAAAGGAAATAAAAAACACACCCTTCTACACGCAAGCAAAATATTGTGTAATGTAGACAAATTGGCCGCCAATTGGCACCATTGAAAATGAGGGTTCTTCCTCAATGTGTTTTCCAAGGTTTTAAATAAAATAAAATAAAAGAAAGAATAATCGAATGTGAAAGGTGGCTGATAGGATTATTTGTTTTGGATAATGACAACAAAAGATGAAATCATCCTAAAATAAGATATTAAGACATTCTTGAATTGCCCTTTTTGCAGTGCAGAGAGAGACACACTGTATAAGTACAATACCATCTCACCTTATTGTAAGTCTTTATCATGAGCCATGCCCCACACCTGTCAGCAACTCTCTGGCTTCCGATACAGATGGAAGCTAACATTCAATCAAGGCTCAGCGTAGAAGATGTGTATGTGTGCTTGTGCATGTATGATCTCACACAGAGGCAGGCTGACTGGACCCCCGAGGGTCACTTCTCTCCCTTTTGCCATTAAGCAGCAATCTGAACATACTGTACAGTTGAGTGCAGTAAGAGTCGGGAGGAAGTAGATGGATGGAGCTGGAAGGAGACACAGCTGACATGATGGGCCTTCCAGAACTTCTTTCAGCCTGAAAAACATTAAGGGCCTTTCCCATGGTCCCCAGGGCCAAAGGAGGCGGAGGAGTCGCATTGAAAAGAAGTAGCCTGTGATTGTAAGGAATAGAACCCAGGCTTTTTAATGAGGCTTTTTAATGGTGGAGAGAGGTGCTGTCTGAGCACTCTGATCTGGCCTGGGTTGGCGTGACGCCGCTCAACTCTGTGGAGAGCTCTATTATCGCTGCTGGCTCAGGCCTGCGGGGCTTATGTCAGTTCTTTGTTTTGAAGAACAAGGCCACTTTCAGACTGACCCTGGTTCACAGGGTCACAAAAACACAGCTCACAAAAAGACTGGCTGGGCATAAAAGTGTAAACAAATCGCGAAAGACGACAAGGCATTCACGCACGTAGGCACGTATTATATAATTCAAAATATCTTTCCAAATCATAATAGATGGCTCATTCATATTTCATAATTCTGTTATTGTCAGCCTGCCTCTGCTGATTGTCAGTTGCATCATGATTAACTGTTTTATCATCCTACAGTCGGAGCAGTTAGCAACGTGTGCCGCCATTATGTATGTGCATGACAATGCAGATTCATTTAAATAATTCACCAGTTGACAGGGTGAAGCTGTCAACGATGTTTCCTCTCAGTGAATTGTATCATGATCAGACAACCCTCCTCCAAAGCATCTCTTCGGTGCACAGAATGAATTAATTCACACTCATATCTCTATCTATCTCTATGTTTGCATTACAAGAGCTATATGTGCCGTTCGAAACAGAGGTGAACCATTTGTTTTTACCTAGGGAAATGTTGGTTTGTGCCATGCTTCTATCAGGAAAGCTACAGAAACCCCACTAGCCCTTCTGCTAATTTCATTTCTCAAATATGGGACAATACAATTAACAATTATGGCAAGGGGCATGAAACAAGAATGCTGAAGAATTGTATGAGGTCTGGAGATAAAAACCCCTTTGTTTACCATGACCTATAACACTCTCACCTCAAGTTCTCCACAGTCACACTCCTCTCCCTCCTCCACGTAGCCGTTGCCACATTTCTGCCCGCCATAGAGCACCTTGACCTCAGGCATGTTGAACAGACACATCCCGACGCCTTTTTCAAAGCTGGCCGTCAGGTCCTTCTTGCTGCAGCTGCTGAACACTGTGGGGAACGGATACCTGTGAGTGAAAGACATATTTTGTGAGTGACACAAACAGAGAGAGGAAGAATGTTTGAGATTCCCCACAAGGGTCCTCTTCAGCCTGATGTAATCAGTGCTAATTGCTGCTAATCACAAAATCAATTAACCACTAGAGTTCAGCAACCTCTCCAAAGCTCCATCAGCATGCAAACAGCACAGGGCCCCAGTGACTTCTCCCTCCACGGAGAGAGGCAGATCTGATAAGATATATTTTATGAGACAGGGGATCATAAAAACTCAAACTAAAAAGCAAGAGTTGCAACACCCATAAATGTGGGAGAAACGAGGGATGGTGTGTTTTTAATATTGTTTTTGGAGCAGACAGAGAGGGTGGTCTGCTCCGCGGGGAAAGTGCACAGCCCAGGGTTCTGTCTGCCAAAAGCTTTGTTACAGACCTCATGTGACTTTATGGAGCTTTTCTGTAATAACATAGTGTCTTAGATGACTGTGTGTGTGTGTGTGTGTGTGTGTGTGTGTGTGTGTGTGTGTGTGTGTGTGTGTGTGAATATGTGATGATAGAAAAGTACCATATGAGGTTTTTAATACCTCCACCCACACAATAAATGTCAGCCTAACAAGTTAATCTGTATGTAATATTCACACCTATATCTGGGCTTGTCTTTGTGCACACAGATGAGCGCAGGTATGAGACAATACAGCATGTGGGAGACCCAGGTCAACTTAGATCCCAAAATGTTTCTTTCAACAGGTTTGCAACCCACGCAACAGCTGGACGTCAGGAGTCATAGTTGTAGCACAACTGGTAATACCTACAAATCTTTCAATAAGCATATTTCAAGAGGGCCAATTCATACACAGCCTGAGCTGCTGTGGCATCAAGGGGTAACAAAGTCATACAATTTGCTAATGCTTCTTGACTTGCAGTACTTGCTTTATCATTCTTTGTATTTTCTATTTACTATGTTTATTGTTACGCACCAATATACCAAGGCAAATTCCTTGGGAATAAACTTGGTTCTGATTCTAATAGTCCTTGGCAGTCCGATAAATGCAGCTCATTGATGTGTTTACATAAGTGACACATGACTTTAAATGGTTTCAGCTATAAGGCTGAGCCTTGAACTCAGACCCATTGGCTGTATTGATATAGAAGCTGTAAAATAACCACATTCTCTCTGGAGTTTTTCATTTATGAGAAGGATGCATTTCTATGTAGCTCAATGTCGACAACTCTTTCAAACTGTATTTTTCTCTGATTGGGTTTCACGTCTAATGTGGCTCTAAATATGATCGGGGATATTGGAGAAATCATAACATGTTTTGACATGACCTCATTCTCGGCTTGCCTCTGATTTCCATCATGTGTGGTGTGGAGGCGGCTTACATCAGCTCCTGCTGCTGACCCCCATCCCCCCAAACACACTGCTCTCTAACGTCAATACTATCCAGAGGTTGTGTAAGGTGAAAGTGGGGTACCTCGAAGCAGATCTCTAGACACTCTGGATTAAAGCAAAAGATCAGAGTAGATTTGTAATTAAATGAAATGACAAAAGGAAAGAGTAATATGAGAAAGCATTTCTGCGCTCTCTTTTTCCCTTCCTCCTCTCTGGAGCACCTCAGGGGATCTTGCTATGATGAACAGCTGTCAAGGCTGCTGTTCAACAGGCAGGCCACTTCCTTAGCAACTGCTGTTGTTGATTTCCTCTTTGCCCCCAAAGCCCGAGCCAAAATTGCTTGCTCAAGTTGCACCCCCTCTTTTGCTGCATTCATTCAATTTCCATGAACTCAGCCCTGCTCTTCAATTACCAGCCCAGGCAATCCATGGCAAACATTTACATCCCTGTTCTTTCTATTTTTTTTTTTTTGGTAACTGTGATACATGAGCGGCTCAGGATCCAGCTGTTCTTTATGAGAGGCAGTACAGAAATAATTGGTCTACCCTGCAATGGTCTGGGGGTGGGAGGAGGAATAATGGCTGTGAAAAGGCAGAGGCACCAATGAATTACAGTGGATGGCATTTAGCAGCTGCAGTCCCCAGGGCTAGTAAAGCAGTACTAGGCATTCACGGTGGGCACATCTGGGGCTCATGGCGAACTAAAGACTATCTAAACAACCACTCATCCCATGGGAGTCTGGGCCACCACCTCAAAAGAAAAGACCCAGTATGACTCTGTGACCTTCGGGCTTGTTCTCATCCTGTTCTGACTTTACAAAGGATGAGCCGTGTTCACCTCTGCCTGGTCTCTAAGGCTGCTCTTTTTCTGCCTTATAGTGCTGCATTGTTTCCCACCTGGTTGTGCTTCAGTTCCATTATGGGCTCAATGCTTGTCTGTTCTGTGTTCTTTTGTTCATCTCTAACAGTTGGCTCCTAGGCTTCAGAGGTACTTCAGTTGATGGTTGAGTGTCCAAGCACTCACTGCGACTAAGCTGCAGCAATGGTGATAAGGAATCATTCCCAGATCTATTACAGACCTCTATGATCTGCCCCACACTGTGATCAGACTACAGAGCTGAAGGCTTTCAAGTATCTTACAGCCCTGCTGCTTTGACAAGGGGGTAGATGAACCCAGGTAACCCACATTTTTCTGGAGAGTGAATTCATTAGTAAAGACATGAACGATGGATTAAACGGTATCTCTGACAATTCACAACCAAAACTGCATACATTTCTATTAGCTCTACTGTCCATTGACCTGCTGTTTGTCTGGTATACCTTGTCAATCGAATTTAAAGGCTCCAGTTTTATAAAGACAGAAATTCTTTGGAGATCCAGAGAAGCAGCAAAATTACTTTATTGCAACAAATTTGTGGTGTTTTATATACGTCCTGCATTGCTTGATGACACTCAAGTACAATTATGTGGTTAATTAACAAAGTGTTGAGTGTTGAGCATGCATAATCCACAAACCTTTTACAGGTACAGGATAAAAAAACTAAAATCTAAAGCAGAAATTAAGCAAAAGATCTCTGTGAGACCAAAAGATCACTCTAACAAAGTCAATTCAGTTAACAGTACAGTACAGTACTATGATCATAAATCCAAACCTATTGCACCAGCCATTACAATGCTCTTAAGGCAAAGTAACACATTAAAATACGCAGAGGCCTTTAACCCAAATTTAGCTAGGCAGGGCTTTCTCCTGTCTGTCCTTGTGATTCAGATCATAGAGAACCAGCACATCCTGCACAGCCAGTTTATGTCACTTCTTTTCAGCCATAAAACACTGATCAGGCTATGAATCAGATCTGCCAGCCTTTCCAATGCCGCAGCAGCCAAACACATTTTCCACCATCCTTCAGAAGATCTTTAGAGAAAATTCAAAATGTGCAAATACTGATTGTGACCCTTTCTTCATTCTGTTATCACAGTTTTATTACATTTTGGAAGATCTTCTGGCACGAATGTGAATAAAAGCTAATTCAAACCTTACTGTGACAACTACTAACTATGACAAATATTTCATACTTGTAATGTAATAGTTATTCAAAACCTCAGTTGCTTCACTACAGATTTAATATTAATTTCACAGCTTCCTTTGTGCATGTAGAGCCTGAGCTCTGGGCGATGACATTAGGTGATATGATCTGTCGTGGCCTTTGGTGCCTGGCAGTCTGGCCTACGTTGTAGATACTAAAGAGCATTTCCACATTGATTTCCCTATGGACTCAATTAAATAAGGCATACTGGAGAGTTCCTGCTCTTCAGCGGGGCACGGGTCACATTTCCATGGCATGCCTTGGACTCTGCCTCACTTTCTGTGATTCCTGATTATTTTATGACAAGGGAAATATATCAATCTCTGCCTGATGGCGATCCCGCGCTGCACTTATCATCTTACTTAGGGCCTGACCCATGAGTGAATTAACACTGTCTGTCTTAATAATGCATCCTGGAGTCTATCTGTCCATCAACATCAATGTTTATTTTTATAGGAACGTGTACGTATGATATACATATGTCATGGAATTTATAAAAAATTTATAACTTTATAACTACTTAAATTCATTTTGATTACAACTTAAATCATCAAACCATGCTTTGTAAATGCTGCAAAATTTTCACAACAAGCTGAGTAAATACTTCTACCAGATACATAAGTAACAGTATCATCCGCATGGATCTGGAAACCAGCTCCATTACACAATTCTGTTAAATCACACACACTAGCGGTTTAGTACGAATCTCTGAGCCATTTATCTAAAAAAAGAGGTAATTTTAATGTTTCTTCCTGAAACCCTTGGAGCTGAATTGGTTTTAGTCGAATTGTGGTTCCGTCAGAATGCAATTTGCAGTCTGACAGGAAGACAATTTATGTGCATGTGTCATCATTTTTTGACTTCTTTAAGACAAGCTCGGGCTCCCTTCTGTCATGCTCACGTCTGCTCGGCTGTGTATTTTTGTCCATTTCCCCGAATACCTCAAAACAGGCACCAATCTTGTTTCCTGGCAACGGTGGTAAATAGCCACACTTTGTAGATGAAAGAACTAAGCAAGTAGACCGGGCATCAAAACAATAGAAAACACATCTTAAGGCAGACCATCAAACCTAGAGAGGCGGCACAATAGAACTCAACAGTAAATGTAATTAAAAACAGTAATTAAATAGCACTTCTCTACTTTAACAGACAAAGCGCTTTACTATTTTGCCTCTCATTCACACACCGATGGCGGCTGATCCGCCATGCAAGGCACTCATTGGAAGCAATTGTCAATTGTCACTTCAACAAATGGACAGGAGGAGTTGGGGATCAAACCGCTAATCCTGGGATTAATGGAAGACCCGCTCTACCTTGTGAGTCACAGCTGAAGAGAAGTGGACCAAGCACAGAACCCTGTGGAGTTCCTGTTTTGGTCTCTGAGAGAAATGGATCTCTCATGTATATTTTTGTGCACATATGTATGTTTCTCTGTCCTTGGAGTAGCCTGCAGCAGCTCCGTTGTTGTTGTGTGTGTTCCTGTGTGTGTGTGTGTGTGTGTGTGTGTTTTAAGGAGTTATAATCTCAAAGGATGAGAAACACCAGCCTGTTCTCATTTAGAGCTAATGCGGGGATAGAGAGATGGATGGCGAGGGGGACGTGACAATTGGCCGTGACCAATGTGAACAGGAAACAAGCAGTGCTCTGTGCAGATGTGCAACTGGCACTGGGACAGCCCCACCACCTACCCCTAGCCCCCTCCCCTCCACCCCAGTATAATAATGATGAACTGGATCTCATTATCTCCTCTGCTCAATTCCTAGTGCCACAGCAAGGCCAGGAGAGTTTGATGGGTGGCTGTCTGTACATATCAGCGACAATAATGACACAGTTTCATGTACTCTGTATCATCAAAATGTAATACAAAACAAAACAGCAAAAACAAAACAAGTTTTGCAAGTTCTTCAAATTATTGAATACAGCGGTTGGTAATCAGTGTGGCTTTTGTTCTAACTTATCCAAGTCCTGGACTTGTGAAGAGGCAATCTGTCTAATCACATTGTGCTTTGACAAGAGCTGGTCCCCTGTCTAGAAAAACATGGCAGTCAATGCTATAAACAAATAACTGTAGCTGCCGGGTGATGAACAACATTCAGGTGATTGCTGCAGAGCCCTTGTGTGTGGCCACATGGCATTTTAAAGCATGGAACGGCAGGGGGCTTGAGCTGGACCCACGGGAGATGTAGTACCGCCTCAGGCAGAGTATATGGTGCTGACCTGGAATTAACTGAGGAAGCAGAATGAGGGAATACAGAGTTCCTAAACATCCTTATTTAAATGTATTGCTTCCTTAATCCTGGATTAAATAGCAGAGCAGCAATATGGAGCAATAAAGAGGTGTAGAGGGGATTATTTTTGAAACCAAGGACTAGATCATTTCTTTCTTTTGTCAGCTGGAATGAGAAAAAAAACAGTCTCTGTGGAGAGCAGAACGAAAAACTAAATATTAATGTCTATTTCTCACTAGTCTATGTTTGGTACAAACTACATTTTTTCACATTTAGAGAGGTTCGTCACTGCTACGTACGACTTCAGATTCAGACATTTTCAGGGAGAGGTGAAAAACTGTATAATAGACAGTTTTCAAAGGTATTTAACTATTTATTTGGAGCTGCAGAGAGAGATTTTCCAACATTAAAGTTGCATGTGAGTCAAAGAATAGAATCACTCTAACTGGCTGCAAATAAGGAAGAAAAGGAGACGGCCAGGGAGGGACAGAGTAGGAGAAAGACGGAAACAAGCATTTCTTCCTCTTTTTTATGTGTTCATCTTGTAGCCAGTTTTAGGACAAAGTCCTTAACCAGGGATACCCTCAATCAGGGTTAAATATAAATCTACATCTTACTGCTGTGCTGTTTTATGAGTCTATAATCAAGAACGGGTCTTCATGGGTCTGGTCCAAACCAAACACAAAGGGTTGTTTCCAGAATAAACACCAATGGGAGGCTCCCACAGACCACTAGACCTTGGGCTGGAACTGATACCCAATGTTTCCACCAAGAACATACCTATCCCTCTGCTCGGTCCACTACAAGATGTAAGACATTACAATTCATAGTGAGCAACTATTTAATAACTACACCTCTGTCTTGATATGCTGCTGGATGTAACACAATTGTGTACACTTAATTTATATTTGCACATTACATTAAGTACAATATCTCACTCTCACACTCAGGCTACAGGAGGATATTTTGTGTTCCACATCTGCAATAGACACTGTCTGCAGATCATTTACATTGTGTCAGGAGAATCTCTACTGTTTTGACCATGCACTGCCACTGAACCACTGGCTTCCCATTCAGAATGAGTCACATTGCCTCAGGGCATTAACGCAGCTGTTGAATCTGCCATAAACCCAGGCCAGCAGTTCAACAGCATTATTTGCTTACCGCTCGACAGACAATAAATTACAAATGGAGAGCATGTGGAATAATGTTTACATATGATCACAATCTCTCTGAATTTAATAAGTGACTAAATTAATGCAAACTTAATGATAGTTTGACATCATGATGATGCATTTCGGATGGTTTTAGAGTCAGACGTCATTTGTAAAGCCAAACCAAAAGCGGCCTCTCTGGAGTGCACTGAAGCAGTGAATGATAGCGTATGTCCTAAGGCTGATGAAGTCCAACAAGCTGAAATAAAACTCCCGCAATCTTGGATACTGCAGTAAGGAGTAGGGGGGGACCAGCTATCTTGAAGATCTATTGACTCTCAATTGTCAAGATAGACGCTATGACTCACCCAGTGGAGGGAGTCATGATGCAGCCTCCACGATCCACTGTCACCCTGCAGCCGCACCCCCTTTCTGGCGTGTCATGGTTCATTCCAAAGTTGTGTCCGAGCTCGTGGGCCAGAGTGACTGCAGCGCCTAGGGGGTTGTCCGAATGGTCCTACAAAAAAAGATCAATCATGCAGAAACTGAACTTGCCATTTCATCTAACATATAATATATAATCTAAAATCGCTTGACTTAATGAGTCTGATTTATCGAGTATATTTCTAGGCTATACATGATGCTATAAGCAACGTCCCACAATAAAATTTGTTCACTTTACAGCTCTGTTGCAGCAAACAATAGCTAATTAAAAACAGACGTTTCTGATTACATACTCTGAGGAAAATAACCAATAATAAAAAATGTAATGCTAGCCAAATTGTTGTTCCCCACAGGACCCACTGGAGAAACACTACTCAAAACAAGTGAGTGTAATTGCATATTGCCAAGATTAAACAAACAATGCTGCTGGATCTGTGCTTATCAGAGCGTTTCCTCTGCTCGACGTTATGGCACTGAAGTGAGAAATGAAACAGCAGACTGTGGGCTGTCACCTTCAGCTTGCTCGGCAAACTTTGTCAGAGCCAGATGTGCTGTTTCATCCAAACAAATAAAGACATGAACCTCCTCTGAGCAAAACTAGCAAATAGGTTGAAAGACAGAGGAAAACTCTCAAAGGACAGCTTGAAAATCACACAGCCAATCAGGCAAAGATAACAGCAATTAAAAACAGACAGTATTAGCAGATGCACTGTGAAGATGAAGCTACAGTGACACAGAGTGAAAGCTGCCGTTTCCTGCAAGGTGTGTAAAACATGAACACGCGAAGAGGCCGGATAAATAATGTAGCGGCAGCAGCTATCAGCTCTTCATGGATGCAGAGCTGTGCATCAGAGCACCTTGCCTCTAGAGTGTGCATTATTCAGCAGTGCTGCGGAAGTCGAGCTCAGACTGATGAACTGCTCTGCTGGAGGCTTTTGAAAGTAACGGTCATCAGCTGTCAGCACTTGTGCAGCATGGATTCATGCAAATAAACCCTCTGATTCTGTTTCCTGGAAAATCCCAGACACCTTCACTGACTGATGAAGCAGAAGTGCTCAAGAGGGCACTGCATGCCACTGTCTGTGTTCCGTTTTACCACACCAATGAAATGAATGCAACATTCGGAGCTGGTAAATGGAGATTCCAGATGGTTTGACAATCGATGTTTAAGATTTAACTTATTTTATTATTTAAATAATAATAAAATAATATATGAGACCCATTGGGGAAGTTGGGGAAGACAACTGAGTCAACAGGTACGTGATTTGCCCAGCAGAAGAGTCTGCAGTTGGAGACTAATCCTTTCTGTCTCTGACCTCATATATGTGTGTTTGTAGACCTCTATCATAATGACCACGTACTAGCTGTAAACCTTACTACCAGCCAGCCAGGCCACAAGACAAGCAGCCACTCAGAGACATAGAGTATAAAATAATAGCATGACTTGCGCTAATACAACATGACTTGTGCACACAGTATATGGTTGCAGTTCTGTAACGGGTAATCATCACCCTACGTTTTCATTCAGGCTATGCGGTACCCTTAAATTCACTCATTTGTTGCACCTCATTAAGAATCAAAGGGTTCCACTTGTGTATTCAATACACACTCTGTTTATCTCACTGATTTATCAGCACCAAGTGGAGGGTACTATGCATACCCTTGGCTTTCCAGAAAAAAGACTCAATGAAGTTAATGCAGGTAAATATCAACTCTGGAATCCGTAGCTCAACCCTTACACTAGAGACTCAGGGGAGAAATATGAGAATATTATATCAGACAGGAGGGAGGTGGAGAGCAAGTCAAAGAGTGGAGGGCAGGAAGAGGAAGAAAAAAAATTATCAAATAAGTCTTGTCTCCCTTCTGGAAGTCAACAACACACCAAATATTTCTTTTGTACTGCTTTGCATTAGGATAGATAAAAGGTATTTGAGCATGCGTACATTCTGTAGCACGTAGGTTTACATACCATGACGATTCCTCCCGACTGCTCTGCCGTGCACATACTCATGATGGGTGCCATACCAATGGTGGTGCCCTGGAAATAGACCCCACTAAGGGGGAGAAAACAGAGGTCATCACATCATCAACATAAAGTCCCCGGGGGAGTTTTTGAGCGGCACTGTAGAGCAATGTTTTGATGACGACAGAGGGTTGTAATGCAAACGTGTAGTGGATGATAGTGTTAGATTAGCATTTCAAAGCTAATGATGTCAAACATTTCATTGGTTATTAACTAGGCCTGCACTTTAAATCACCTTATGTGAAATTAAATTAAAGAGTCTACAGCCATATTAGTGGCTCTGTGAGGCTGTACTTAGGCAGAGTGGAGCTTTGAGTTAAATGCCAACACATCTTAGTTTAACGTGTTAGCAAAGTAGTGGACTGACCGACTGACGGACCAACAGACCAACATTGCCATCCCTGGAGGAACGCCACTAGCATGGCTAAAAATGATACATTCAATGGTTTCTTTCTTTGGTCTTTATGTAAAGTTAAAACCGTTTTCTCAGTTTTTCTGTCCATATTCAGAATCTGTATCTATGTCTGTACTGGTTAGTGAAATTTCCATTTTTTGTCATTTTAAGAGGAAATGATGATTATTTTGTTAGCATTAAATTGTCAGCGTTCAGCAGTATTATTTTGTTAGCATTTTGTTATCATCTATCAAATGAAAGAGGTGAAACTGTGTAGAGAGCCAAACTCCCATCTCACCTCTTTGTTAAGGAGCCACTGTGCCACTAACATATGTAAATGAATAGGTTTAGTCTTTCTGTAAAGTGTTTTTCTGTCCATAGTCACAGGTAAACTGGTATCTACATCTGCAGTGGATAATAAACTTAACACACATTGTTAAGATAAAATATTTTTTTAGAGAAAGATCTGTATTTTGTTAGCTTTTTTTGTCAGTAGGCAGCATTTTGATAGCATCTCATGGGCTTCCACAGCATGTAAATGACTAAGACTGATTCAAAAAAGGTTTTGCAAATGTTTTATGCGGTAGGAAATTCAATTTGTTTTGGGGAACCATGTATGTTGGTTATGAAAAATAAAATAATTATAATTATAAAAATAAAATAAAGAACAGGAAATAGCAGTCATAATACAAACAAAACATCATATTTAATTTTGCTTAGAATAAATAAAACCCAAAGACCACTACATTCAATATTCTCTAATATAAAATCACTCCTTTCAAAAAGCACTTTGGAACACACCTATTACATATGTATGCTACAACACCAGAGCTACCTGATTAGCTGGGCGTTGTCATGAGGCTTCTGAGGCAGCAGCTTGACCTTCCTCCAGTCTAGGAACTCATGCAAGGTGGTGAAGGGGTCCTGGGTGATGGGACACTTGTCCACATCACTCCACACCTCCAGGCCCACCAGGGCCACACGGATATTCAGAGCCCTGTAGAACTGAAGGTTGATGGGAGGAGGGGGAGTTAGGGAGAGAGATATGGTTTCAGGTTAAGGGCTCATGATCTGTCTCTCCTAACATTTCTGACTTTGATCACTTTGATCATGAAGGTGACACTTCTCTATAGAGTATATAGGCTACAATATAGTATACAATTGGGTATTTATAGTATATAGTTTAGAGAATATTGTAGCTCCAAGATAAAACTGAGAGAAGGGCGGGTCTGAGAGAAAAAGGCGCAATTACAAATCCGTCTACTACTTCAGCACCACGGACAGCGCCATGGATTCATCAATACACAGCACAGTTAGGCTACTGATGTTTCACAGCCATGGTCGGGGCCATAGATAACTTGCACAAACCTCAGTCAAATAAAGGATCAATGAGTCAGGCAGACTAGACCAACATATTCAGCTAAACAACCCCTCTGCCCCTGCACTCTCTCTGCTACTAGGGGATGGCAGGTTAACAAGGGGGATGCATTTTGGTCATTTTGCTAACAAGTCGGATGGCATCCCCCCCCCCATATCGCCTACTGGGTGTGACCTATAATAAATCACATTCCTACATCTGTTGATTTGATTGTTACCTTGTCCACGTAATTGGCGATCTCAGCCAGCCGCTGCTTGACCTTCTCCATGTCCTTGCCTTGCTTCTGAAACTGAACAACACCAGCAGACAGAATAAAGCAAGGAGAAAGAGAGGTGATCCACCCTCTTGAATGTTTATTATCATCAAAGACATTATTTGGGACATATTAACACAGCTATAGATATGGCTTCACAGGGTGTCCTGGAGTGGTGCTACAATCACTGTCCTGTTAATTCCACTGGCGCTTCTGCTGCAGTTGCTATCATCAAAGAGCTCCTCAGGGGAGCTTAGGCTTAAGAGATAACCTCAACCACCTTGTCTTATATCCAGGATTTATTTAGTTTCTATGGCTTTAAAGTATATGACACTGACCTACAGTATACGTTTCATGTCAGCAAGGAACACTTTCTTCTCTTTGCCCTCTCCAAGATCTTAAGTTAGACTTTTAAGATAAGTCAGAGCGCACATAATTGAATAGTCTCATTTGTGAGTCAAGTAGTCAAATGATGTACGCAGAGACTGGACAGTGAAAGAGATGAGTAAGTAGACACAATAGAGGCGACAATAAGACAGTGGTGGTGCCATCTTATCTACGTCTCAGGGGGATGGAGGGGCCTTGTGACCTCTGAGCCCCTTTCCTGCGGGATTCAGCAGGGTGATGAGGTTGAGACTGTGTGACCTCTGCTTACCTCTCTGTTGTCAGCCACAATGATCAGCTCCACATACTTGGTAGTAGACTGGGCGTGGCGTTTATGCTGCAAGGGGTGTGTGAAAGGGAGTGGACAGGGAATAGGTGGGTGTAAAGGAGAAAAGATATGGGGAGAAAGGTGGAGGGAAAGGGACAAGGAGGCCAGAAAGAGCAGTAAATGGGAGAAGGAGTAGAGAGCATGAAAGTGATAAACCAAGAGATGAAGAGAGATGAGGAGGAGGAGAGAGGGAAGAAGAAGGACATTAGGAGGACACACATAACCGCAGCTTTCTGGAAAGGGCAGCCTAAATTTAGCAGGTGGCTACTCAATATGGCTTTTCACCTGAACTACACTCTACACAAAAGGCGGCAGAAACAAGAATCAGCACAAAGCAATCAGCTGCACTTTACACTAAGGTCACACGTACCTCCAATAACACCTTACAGGAACCAGCTTATTAACTAATAAATCACCCTCTTTGGACAATGCTGCCTGCACGGTTTGCAGTGCACACAGTATAAAACGCTTGCACCCCCAACTTTTCCAACCAAAGTATTGATTTATGTGACAACTTCACAGTGACTCTACCAGAACACTTGTGTAGTGAAGTATGGGCTAGTGAGACTAATGGTAAGCAAGTATACTATTCTTCATGATTACCATCTTAGTTTAGCATGTTACCATGTGAACATTTGCAACTTAACACAAAACACAAAGTGCAGCTGAGGCTAACGGGAATGTCACTGATGATGGCGCTAGAAGCAAAGGGATCACCTAATATTCACCCTCTGGGGACCATGACTGTCAATATCTCATGGCAATTCCTCTAGTAGTAGTTACATATTTCAGTCTAGACCGAAGAGGTGAACCAGCTGACAGGCAGACTGACTGACATTGCCATCCCTAGAGCTATGCCACCAGCAAGGCTAAAAATAACATGATTAAAAAAGTGAATAAATAATAAAAAATAATATACAAAAAAATATTCCAAAAAATAGAAATATGGTCCCGGTCCCTGGAGCAGACGCTGCTCTTGTGCTGTGTGTGGACAGCAAGTTAATTTCATTGCACAACAAGCAAGAGTCTGTCTCACCTGCACACACACACACACACACACACACACAAACATATGAACACGAGTTCAGTCTTTCCACTCACACACACACATGCAGATCCTATACTATCCTTCTGGCTGTGTTCTGCCTTCACACTATGGCCTGCTTTCAACCTGAGCCTCTGGCCTGGCAGCCTGGATCCTCTCTGCTCTTATCTGCCACCTCCATAGATAAGCCAGGATGGGCAAGTGGGCTCCCTATGATGATAACCAAGTCTCTAGGAGGTCACTGGAGAGGACACACACACATGAACACTGTGCTCAATCAACACAGTGAAGAGCACCCCTGTTGGTGAAAAGCATACTGTGAGTTGGAGCTATAGGTGTGAATTTACAACACATTTTTTTCGTCTCTTTAAAACTGAAACTACCACTGGACAAAGGAAAATATTGGTTTCTGCATCCAATTCAGTAGATGTATATACAGAAATCTACTATTAATATCTTCAAATATTTTTTACACCCCCCCCAAAACATGGCGAGGAAAATTTAAGAACAAAGGCCAGCTTACTAGCCTCAGAGCTTTCAATTAATTTCTTCATTAAGCAAATGGAGCTGGCTCAGGTGTGGATGAAGATTAAAACTATATAATGGAGTGTTGTGATTAGATTCTTGTCACCATCCACAGTACTGTTTCCAAAGATCAAAAATGAACCATCCATGCTCAAACTATTTAGTTGAGGCTGGCATCCAACTGAGTTCTTTCAATCCATATGTATTATCAGAAATTATCCCTCCACATGTTATGTTCTGCCCCAATATTCAGTTTCAACCATGGAAGTCAAGACACTCTCAACATGCCATTGCGTGTTGTGTTCAGGTTTGACATCTTGGACAGACATGAACTCGTGTTGTGCAGTTCCTGTCAGCTAGCCATCAGATCTCTCTACCCCTCTCTACCACATCTGACTCTCATCATCCAGGGGCACTCTGCCAACAACCCTCTTTATCTTTAGACCCTCAAGCAGGGCACATTGTAGCTTATCAAAGTAGCAGCAGCAGCAGCAGTACGCCTCATCGCCCCTGTGTAACATGCTGAGCTTGCTTGGATGCCACCAAGTACAGCAAATAAGACTTTATATTCTCACTTTTTGGTGTATCTTCTCTTTTTGCCACAAAGACCTCCCGCTCCTCTGGTTATAAGAGACAGTTTTTGAAAATATCCTTCATTATCTTATCTGATTTCACTTTTTTAATCACCTGTGGGATTACCATGTTTGACCACCTCCCTTATAAATCTCATCTGTCTTTGCTTAGTAGAGATGTTTCCCCTAACCCAACTCTGTTAGGAGGGGTAGGGATGTAGTATTTTAAACAAATGAAAAAGGACATTGTGATCAGATAAAATAATATTAAATTACATGGAAAAAAAACATATTATATTACTAATAAATATTAATTATATTTTTTGCACTGGTATGAATGATCAGTATGAGCCTTGTTTTGTTATCTTATTCCTCCTCTGTTTCTGTCAGTCACGAACTTCTGCATTGTGCTGTTGGCAGGACTTCTTCACTTGTGCTTAATCTTTGCAGCCCTCTTAACACCAAAAACAATGCTTGCCATTGAAGCCAGCACCATAATCATCAGCAGGTATCAAACAATACAGTAAAACACCAGAAAGCCCCTATTACCGCATGAATAAATAAAAACTAACAATGTGAAAGGACGGGATGCTTTAGCCAGCACAGCCACATGTTTGGCCTGCTCCTCGAAAACAGACTCAACCTCAATATACCCTTAATGAAATGATTAAACAATTGTACAAATAAAAAACTTTATTTCTTGTGTAAGTTCCACAAGAAAATGGAAAGTCCCTCACATTTATGCTGCATCACAATTATGATATGTGCGCCTACCCTCCCTTTGGGTCCTTGAACATCTGTTTCATCTTTTACATCACCTATCTCTGTCTCTTTGTATTGTCCTGATAAATCAGCCACGTTCATCCACTCCTGCCATCCTTCACCCGTCAGATAGAGATCACTGGAATCTGTGTTCTCCACTTGTCAGCGCTCAGTCCTATTTCCTCTCAGGATAGAGACTACCTGGGACCATGGCCCTTATGATTTAACCCTCTTGCTCAGTGGGGTAGTAAGGGGCTGAGTGTATGGTGCAGGGAAGGGTGGGGTTTTTAAAAAGCAATCTGTTTCATTCTGGATGAAGGCATGATGTACAAGCCTGCAGTCTGATCTCGCTTTCAGAGCAAATGTTGCCACTTAACAGCCAATGTGCCTTCCACAGGCATTTATCAACCCCCGCTCCACATACACTCCAGATCACTAATGGACACTGTTAGATCAGACGGAAGGAATGAGTGAATAATTCAACAAGTAGTAGTTTCTCAAATACATAGCAGACCGCTTACCAATATCTACATTGCAAATGACCTTTTTAAAGAGGGTTAGGGTGAGCAATCTTTTATATTCTGTGCAGTCGGAATCCAAATGCAGGCTACAAATAAGAAACATCAAGTGAGACATTTTTCACTTTGGCTGGTTGAAGATTTTCTGTCTTTTCTGTCTTCACATCCTTTTCAGAGCACAGTGTGATTAAAACACCGACTCAAACATCTGAGTGGCAAACACAAAGAAAAGAAGAGGGAAAGGGCACAATTAGTTTCAAATGCAGGAGATCTAGGGATGCTTAAGGTGCTCTTGAGTCTAAAAATTGGTCAATGAAAGAAAAAAAAACATTCTTCAGCACTCCAAAGTTGAGCAAGGAGAAAAGGCATGTTAAAAGCCTTCATTAAGTCAGGCGTTTTAAAGGTTAAAAACACCGACCTCATAGGGTCCTCAGGGTTGAAATAATAAAAACAAATTGATGACACCTGGTTCACTAAGTAGACAATCCACAGGAAGTAAACATAATTTCATCACATAATGAAATGATCACAGATAGAAAGAAACACCGTACCACTCTCTATCCATCCATTATCTATACCCACTTATTGGGTTTCCACTGTTTTGTATTACAGGGATGACATGTAAAAATACAACCTTTAACACCCATTGTACATACACACACTGGACAAGTTACAAACCTAACCTGCATGTCTTTGGACTGTGTGAGGAAAACAGTGCAGGCACAGTAAGAACATGCAAGCGCCACACAAAAACACTCCAGCCAGACGGCCTGTGGATTAAAACTTGCTGGCAGCACCATGCCACCGCATACCTTTTCACAATACCAAAATGCTGACTAATGCTGTGTCTTAATTTGCTTACTTACGCTTGCTATTTTGAGTGCATAAGTGCGTTCACACTGACAAGTATGGCAAAATGCAGTGCACTATTAGTACCCGGATGGTGTACTCTTAACGGTCAAAAAGTTGAGTGTGGAACGCTGCACACTTCTCACCCTCAATGGTCGCCATCTTGGCTATGTAGTGGAAGGGGAGGGACCACCAACGTAAGAAAATGGCGGCCGCGGTTGCGACTGTTATGGTTGCCGATAATGCTCCTCCTGGTTGCAATTCGCAATTAAAAAGAAGAAGAACCGGTCAAATGTTGCGTCATTTCCAGTAAGTGCCGTGTTCAATTTCAGACAACACTATCCTGTCAAAATGAACGTACTACACAAGTAAGTACATAGTGTACACAGTGTACTGCATGTAAGTGTACTAACAAGTGAGGTATCCGAATTGAGACACAGCATAAGAGTCTACCACCATGATATCGGCTCTATGAAGCTACCTGATTCAAGTCTGGCCAGGGACGTTTGTTGCATCCCCCCCCTGTTTTCTGTCATCTCTTTATTCTCAACCCAGTAATGAAAAAATTTAATACTTCAAAAAAGAGAGACAGAAAATAAGGTAGGAATCTTGAAGATCAGACAGTATAGACAGTTTTCTTGTAGCTGGAGATGACATGCAGACAGTTTAATAATCCTTACCCTTGTGCTGAAAGCCCTGAACGGGCCGCTGTCTGCATGTTCAATGGGATAGGATATGTTGAAATCATGGCCACAGGTGCCAGGAGCAAAATTGAGGTGTTCAGCTGTGTAAATCCAGTGAGTCCCATCAGAGTGATCAGCAGATGGTTCCAGTACATAGGATTTGCCTTCAAGAGATATGAAACCCCTGCGGAGAGAGGAGTGAAGTGCATGCGGAGATCTCTTAGACACTGTGCCGCATCATATTCTATTTATTGTTCATGTTAGAATTCAAAAGCTGGAATTACACCGAAACATAAAGAAACTAGAATGTTAATCTTGATTTGGCTGGAATAAAAGTAATCCTGACTTCTGTGTGACATCCTAACAAAACCAGACAGTCAATGCTGTGTAATAAAAGTGGCTACCACTTGAATTAGCACTTGATGATCAAGTGGTAGACAGTCTGCTTAAAGAGCAGAACAGCATCTCTTAGTTTTTCCATTGATGTGGCTTTTGTTTCATCCTTCCTGGATGACAGTGGCCTCTGTGATTTAAAGTGACATCCTCATGCAGTGAGTCTGGAAGAAATGTGAGATTCTCACAAACCTTGCACAATACTCACAACCACATGAACTCATACTAAACCCCCCCAAAAGCCTGAGCACTGCCAACCCAAACTAAGATCAATTTGTCTCGGTGATCCAAGCAATGTGTAGCTCTCTGTCAAAAAAAAAAAGCTCTGTGCATCTGCCGTTGTGCAGACAGGTTGTAGAAAAATTGGAATAAATAAAAATAAAAGAACCAATAAAATAATAAATAATAAAATAATAAAAAGACCAAGGTCAACAACAAGGACTTCACAATCAGGCGAATCACTCGGCCGAGTGTGTAGACTTTTGGCTGGTTTGTGAAAACATTCCTGATGGTTTCCAATGATATTACTGCAATCATTACTCCTGTTTGACATCTGCAAACTGTTTCCAACACTGAAACTCCTCACTTGTCTAAAGCCTTACAAAATATCAAGTTTACTGCTTGTCAAACACAGGATGCCCATCTCAGCTTAATAATGTAACAACATTCATTGTTTACTGAGTTCTGTTGACATGCCGTTCCTCAGAGTTGTAGACTTGAGATTTAAAGATTTTTTACAACCTGTGTCTGATTTTCATAGTTTTGGTGACCATTTTAATGGTTTTGATAACATTGTGCTCACTAAAACAATTGATCAGAGAGGTTGTAAACAAATCAACAGTTTAGCCTATCTTATCTAAACTAAAGTAGCTAAGTGCATGGCGAGAGGTCTTCCAAGCAAGTTTGGCTATGCTAGGAGTTGGCTTAAAACCTGTGTGATTGTCTGACTGCTCGTGTTTCTTGCCCTTTGAGACTTCTTTTCAGCAATGTGGACAGTGAGACAACGGCGACTGACTTGGACTTGACTGCAGTGAAACTTGACTCATTGGAGACTTAAAAGACAAAAGTCAAAAACATTCAAGTCTCATGTTCACATGGTAAAATCCTCGACCAATAAAAAATCATTTATTGGTACCAGGCAGGTCTTACATGTCCACATACCATAAATATGCTACGTAATGGTTCAGACCTGAAAGACTTGCATTTTGATTTGCAATTTGCTCATGAAAACTTGTGACTAATTGTAGCACTGTCACCTCACAGCAAGAAGGTTCTGGGTTTGAACCTGCCAGCTGGCTGAGGCCTTTCTGTTAAATTGTCCATAGGTGTGAATGTGAGTGTGAATGTCTGTTCAGCCCTGTGATTGACTGGCAACCTGTCCAGGGAGTACCCTGCTTCTTGCCTACTGTCAGCTGGGAATGGCTCCAGCCCCCCATGACCCCTCAAGGATAAATGGGTATAGCTGTCTTGTCTTGAATGACATGAGACTTGACTGGATTTGAACTTGTCCCTAAAGACTTGAAAACACCTCTGATATTGCGTTAACTGCATTAACTGAGTGTCTGACACACTTACTTAACACCAGCACAGGTACTGAGGCTGACGTCTGAGTTGACATGACCCTCCACCTCACCATGGTAGTAGCAGTTTGCCTGAGGGAGCACAAACAAAAAGACTTCAGTATTTACACGTCAAGACAGGAAGAATGGGACCGGCGTAAAACAAAACATGTCTTTAGGTTTAAGCACAGTTCAACAACACCAGCTGCTGCCTATAACTGTGAAATATGAGCAAATTAACTCTGGGGGAATAGTCTTTTGCAGGAGCCATTCCCACTCATCACCACAGGCTAATGATGGCTGAAACCTGTGCAGGACTTTCACATTTCGCTGAACAAGTTTTGCTTCAAGTTTTGCTTGCTGCTGCGTTCCCAGGTACCCGCTTTCATGGACCACCTGTCAAGCTGCAGCGGGGAGAAAAGAAAGTGAATTAAGCCCATGTTTATTGAACCAGGCCTGGCAGCGACAGGGCGGGGAGGAAGTGTCTGGTTTAGAGTGAAAACAGCCCTTCTGCTACAGTGAGACAGCCTCGCTCAGGTGAGGTCTGACCAACGGCCCTTCTGCCATCCTGTTCTGGAAAACAAGGAAATGTGAGTTTTCCACCCCTCTTTCACTAACTCTAAATATAGAGCGCAGGCAGTAAATTTTGATATCTGGCCTCCTTCAAGGTGGCTAACATCTAAAGGCTGCTGATTTGGCATATTCAGTGTCTGAATGGGTTTCTGGTGTTAGAGGAGGTGCTTGCTTAGCCTTGCATCACAATACTTCTTCACAGTAATTCTGCAATAAAACAGATAATCCAATTAACGTTTTCTGACATGAGCTAGTCCATGTATGGAAGACCCTACAAAACAGCATTGACAAATAGTGTCTTTCAGTCTTACCCCACAAATAAGGCTGGGGTTTAATAGCATTTTCTAAAACTGGTATTGAATCTACTTATTGAATCTGAAATCTTAAGAAATCCCTCAATTGAATTTAGCTTTCAGTAATTTAGAGTGACAAGTAAAAAATGTAATATTTAAAGCTGCACCAATTCATATTTTTATGTTTACAATGGACTATATGTGATGTGAAAGGGGTCGCTCATAGTGATGAACCCAGAAAGAATTATTACCCAACCCTGCACAGTTTAGCGTCGTTCAGCTCACCAGTGTCGTTTCCAGCTATTGCAGCAGCAAAACAGCAGCTGTTTTCAGCAAAAAAAGTTAGTGACTAGCTGGTGAACATAGAGGAGCATTAAGCAGCACGCCAAACAGACCAAAATGGAGCTAAAAGAACAGTGATTACTGGAAACATGACCCCAAAGGAATGCTAATATGCCATGTCTGCTGGATGTGTAATTAGCAATTGTTTGCTAATACATTTGCCACAACTTTATATGTTAGTGTTGTGTTTAATGGTTGTTGGTGATGACAAGAGATTTGTTTATACAGTCAAGAATTTTACTAACTTGGAACCAGGTCCAAAATGGAAACCCTGTCTCCAAAAAAAAAATTAAATACTAGTAATTTGCAATTAGTTAATTTTGCAAGCAAATTGGACTAGGAAAATTGGTACCAGTAAACATAATCCACGCAGCACTTACATTTCGTAGCATATGAACATAATTTTTTGGAGACAGCGATGAAAAATGGATTTAGCTATCGTAACCCTATAGCCAAAAAAACAATCTTATTCAGAAGACATTCAGGAAGTGATACCAAAGCCTTAAAAGCCTTCGCCTGTTTGGCCACTTTCCATATCTCTATCTAGAGGTGTACTGAAAGAGAACTTTCCATTATAGCGAGGTAAAAAGGTGCAAAGAAAGGACAGCCCATTACATGAAATATGAAATTTTAGTGTGGGGAGGAGCAGGGCTAGATTTAGTGCACTGAGTTAATGTTACCACCTCATGTTTCTTTGATGAGATCATGACTGTGATGCATCGATTTAAGGGATATGAATAGACTTTTTGTTTCTAAGGTTTCTGCAGGAAGAAACGAGAAAGGAAAGTGCTTACACCTTCATATCTGTAATAAGAAAGATTAATAACTAATACCCAGATTATTGTGGAAGGCAACCCCTGGGTGTGAACATTACATTGTTTATGCATTTATTATTCCAAGTTAACTCTTTAATATCCATGCTAGTGATTCATATACCCAGTAGATGGCTTTTGTTACAGCACATGGCACTCATTTATTGTGTTGTATGTGGACTTAGATTTAGTGAGAAAGGGAGAGGATGTAAAACAGACAGAGGGAACCAAGGGAGGACTGACTCACACTGAAGTCACTCCCAGCAGTACCTTGCCTTTGACACACAACTGAACCCTCTAGATCCCTTGCCCAGATCACTATATCAGTCTCCTCCCTGCCGGCAGGACAAATAAATTAAGTACGGATCAGTCTCAAAAGATCTGGTCATTTCCAGTACAAAGACCCTCCCATGAAGAACTCATGAGAGAGGAATGAGAGGAGGGAAGGAGGTCGAAAGATCTCCGTTAGTTTCCGAGCTGGTAAGACACTGAGCAGGTAGATACAGGTTACTGGCAGTGATACTTTGATCAATCCATTACATCTTATCCCCCCATCCATCTTGTACAGAATTTATTAGTCAATTAATCAACTCGACAGAAAATCACTGGGAAGTCATTTGATGCAAATGTAAGGCAAAACATACCCCACATTTGCTGGTTCGAGCTTCTCAAATGTGAGGATTTGCTGCTTTCCTCCATTTTATATCTTTTTCATTTGAGTATTTTGGTCTGCTGATCGAACAAAACAAGCAATGTGAAAGCATCATCTGGGGCTCTGGGAAATTGTGATGGGCATTCTTCGTTGTTCTCCAACATTTTATAGACTTAATGATTAGTCGGTTCAACTCGATAATGAAAACAGCTGTTAGTTGCAGCCCTAAACCCATTTATCCATCCATCTAGCCATCCATTCATGCCATGTGCTAGCTATCTAAGTTGTGGACTCTCAGCATCTCAGAGTCCACCCTGAGCTGACCCTCTGCAACTCCTTCATTATCTTTATGCTTTGGAATGGCAGCAATTCTGGTGAGCTGGCTGAGCCCAGCCAGTGCTGGTCCAGCTCTGGTCTCACAGCAGTCTCCAGTGGAAAATACTGTTCATTTTACTGTGTGGGTTGGACATTATTGAATTATATTAATCTCCTTCTTTGTTGATTTCAGCATAAGTAGGCCAGGCGTTTTGTATACAGACCTCACAGGCTGTCTATTATTATGCTTTCCGGGTATCTGAACAAAAATTAGACATTTAATTGCTTTGATGATCAAATTGCTGAAATCAGGCAAGCAGGTGGAAGCTATGAGGCATAGAAACTGTTCCATGTGGTCCAGCAACACCATACTCATTCAGTCCAGTATACTGTACGTGTAGTTTCCTAATAGTCTTGCCGTTTCTGAACGTCAAAATAAATATCCGTCAATAGAGGGATATTTATGGATCCATGGAAGATGTTTTCAAGGACCCATTATATTTGAAAGCAGAACATATTTTGCTGGGGAAAATCCAACTGAGCTTAATGAAGATGAGAAATATTTATCACAAAACTGAAGCAAATCACAGGAAATTGGAAAAACACCAAACTTGAATGGCTAGAAAAAATATAACTGAGGAAATATAATTTAGGAAGTAATTAACTCATAAACTGCAAAAAAGAGGATACTAAAAGTAATAAAGTATAAAGTAAAAAAGCTGACGCCGCACCCTGTTGGAGCTGTGGTCAAAAACTATCTACATCACTATGGCTTGATTTGGAGTCAAAGTTAATGAAAAATCATTTGACAAACTTAACACGTGTGTTTTAGATAGAAGTGCAATCTCAATTTAACAAGTACAAGGCTCATAAATGCAATGATAGGTGCTGAATATTTCACAGTCAGTGTGACTTCTGAAGTGCACTTAGATGTTCACTAATTCAGTATTTTCTTGCAGACCCATGTAATTTTTTGGGGATGGTTTGAAGTTTATCCATTATTAAAGACTTGAGCTGTTCCCTAAAATTGAGTCTGTTCTCTGACCTCTGTCCGCCTTTTATTTCATCAAATATGAATCTGCTGGGAGAGAACGAAAATGGGCCCACTCACCTACACAGGCTTCTTTATGCGCAAGACTACCCAATTCCAGGTGATTTAAAAGTGGGTCTAACTGCCACATAAATTTTTCTTTACGTCCTCACTGACCCTACTAGGAGCACAATGACGCAGAACCCGACAAGAAGAAGGGTTCTACAAAGGGCCAACACTCATAAGAGCTGCTGGGAAGAAGAAAACATCACAGATTCAAGATCAACCGTTTATTGTGTCAGCCAAAAAAAAAAAAAAAGAACAGGACATGAAAGGTTGTTTAAAACATACCATGAAGTTGTGAGAGCCTGTGACTGCACTGCCATCTTCCAGGTAATGGGTTTCTGTGTAGTTACTTGCAAACAGCCCCCTAGAAAGGACAAACAAAGACAACAAATGCTCAGAGTTGACCCTAAGCAGCTTCATCCTAACAAAATCAATCACAATATCATGTCACTTAAGCCATTCCACCACTGCCAGACTTGCATGGAAGATAAACAGTCTGATGGGATTTAAAACTTAACCCTGCTTTAGGTGAGCTTAAATTGCATTGAGCAGCTGTGGGCAGCAAGGAAGAAAATGGATTTTTAAAAAAGGCTGCTGTGATGTTTTTTATTAAACCACTTTCACACCACATGCATGCACCACGAATAAGCATTCAATATCAATCCATAACTAATTCCATGTGATACGGTAGAACAGTAATTATCTATACATTGCAGACAATAGCGGGCAATGAGCAGATGGACATATATGATGTGATAAAAATGGGAATGGGGAGATTATGTTGACAGGAAAACAGTGAAGAAATCATTTTTAGTTACAGACGGGAATCAATAACACTAAAAAGTGACTCTCTGAGGTTACCAAGTGATCCGTTTACAGTTTATATCTAGAAAGCACAATAAATCAATACAGCAAATCTCTGCTGCAGGCAAAGAGAAGGATTTTGCACTGCTCTCTCTTTCTTCCTACTTCTGTAAGAATTGATGAAAGAGCAGCGTAAAGTCATGGGTCACTACCATATAGGGCTGGGAAGAGTACCGCAATCTTGGTTAATATGGCACCTTCTTCCTGATTTTCCCTCTAATTTCGACCAAGTACTCGCTTATCTTCATCATAGCAAATTTAGTTTTGTTGTCACTGCTTCGCAATTAAAGCTTTCCGCTAGGTGGCCACTGTAAGGTTTTTACTGTGAAGCTCCCTGTCGTCTTAGTCAACAGGATGTTAGTGAGTGCTGATGACACTTAACTCATAAATCGTCATATGAGAGATACACTAAAAAAACATTTTAAAAACATCTCATATTTTGACATAGAAATTCTCGAGCACATCTCATGGCTGAGGGAGTTTGTCACGGAGATGGTGTTTGGTGAAGATGTTATGACATGACTGGAGACAACAAGTAAATTGGACCTTGTGGTAGGCCTGTTTATTTATTTTCAGCTGCTGTTTCCATGGTCAAAAATGAAACTTCAAGCTCTACCTATCTATTTTGTCTCCAAAGGAAATGCATTTCTGTCTGTCTCACTCTACAATCATTCCTTCAACAATAAATTGATAAATACGCTACCTTGTTATGTTTTGGAGAAAATATTAGTGTTCACACTGAACATAAAGATAGACAGCAAAGAAGTGCTCCAAGATTTTAGTTTAAGGAGTTTCTCTGAACATTTTGGTGCTTTTCATTCGTGCTGTGGCTCTGGGTCAACATTGGAATCCATTGCAACCATGATGAAACTACAAACCTTTCACAGCCTCCTGGTGACTCTTCAAGCCTAGGGGGGTGATTATTTAACACTCAAAAGATAGATTTTTGGAGTACTCCACATAACTGCAGGACTGTGCTGTCCTGTCATTGTTATGACAAAAAAAAATCTTTATCGTCACAGCCCTACTATGATGATGGCTGCCCTTGTTGTCACCTACGAAGGTTACTGAGCACTGCTCCTTTCTCTGGCGGAGGGAAGGACACTCAGCAGGGGGCAAGAGGATCAACAGCAGAGATAGATCAACAGATTAGGTAAGATCCAAAAAAGCTATGTGCACCCTTCCTGGGTTGATTATCACAGCATGACCATGTGTATTTATGTTCATGATTTGTACAAGTGTCCATGTATTGTACATAGAGCGAGTGTATGTACAGTATTACACTACAGGACACCAGCAGATGGTTGGCTGGTGCTGAGCCACAGCAGAGGAACAAACCTCAGCAGGCAGCTGGATTCTCTTACTGACCTCACCGCTGACAACCCAGCTGGGAGTGTCAGATGTAACAACCCGGGGAGGGGGGTTATTTTGTTTGGGAGCTGTCAGCATGAGACACAATGCTTCCCCGCCCTCTACTCCTCTGCAGAGCCAAAGAGCTGGTAATAATCATTGGATCAAAGCGAGGACAAACTGTATAGAGAGCCAAATAAAATGATGTGTTTCTTCAGTCTTAATTAGGTCTGCGCTCTCGGTCGGACACACAACCTCAACATCTGCCCACAACAGACAATCCAGTGTGGTGAGTGTGTGTGTATGTGTCTGCCTCACTGCTTGGCTGTAACACTGGCTGAGTGTGAGTGGGTATAAAAGAACATATTGCAGACACCCATGTGTCATCCATATGTTACAATTTTTTTCAGTTACTTTCGATGAATGAGCATGGGGACGTTTGGCATCTTGCTCAAAGACTCTGAGAGAGGACACAGTTGTTACAGTAGGGTATCTGATCAAATTTTAGTGGATTACAACAAAGATATTAGCTAATGTCACCAGTCTGTTTAACAGGGAGAACACATTTCCTGCTTTCGAGGTAGCCCTTGATTTCTACTCATTTCCAGCTGACTCTCTAAAATGTTGGAGTGTCCTTGAATGCACCAGTACGGAGAGTTTTCAAAACAGACCCTGCTTACAACTGCATTTAGACATAGATTTATTTCATTTAATGTACGTTTGACCAAATGAAGACAACTAACACATCTCTGTCACATCACCTCCACACTAGCAGTTTAGTTCAAAGTCAAGATTGGTTCACCTACAAATAGGAAAGCTTTTCCAAACCCAAGTTAAAACCAACAAACCGTACCTTAGTCCACCTGAATGAGGTGGGCTGAGATCAGTTCCAGGCAAATTGCAGTACGGACCATCCATGCACATATCATGTCTTCATTATTATTGACATTCTTGCATTGTTAGCAATGGTAGAGGAAGATAACTAATGGTCCTTTACTTATTTCCAACTCATACACGTGTTTACCAATTTCCTGCGTACTATGAAGCAGTAAAAGTGCCAGAAATAGTGGTGGCCATGTCTGTGTCAAAACAGATGACTGGTCTAGTCCCCAACCAACAGTAGTAAATGAGCGGCCACTACCATTCTTGGTTGGTGACCTATATTGTAACTGACTTGGCTCGACACTAGCATCCCTAGGCTGCTAACTCACTTGGTTAGTAGCTTAATAGCATATGTCATAATAGGTGCCAAGGTAAGATTGTTTCCGTTGTGCATAATGAGGAAATCATTATGCAAATGAACCCCAGATCATAGCAACAGTAAATGAGTTTAATTTTGTACTAAAAAGGCTGTAATTTTGGAAAAAATATGCTTGATTTGTCTAACTTTGACTGCTGAAACCTCATACAGTATAAACCTCTGATAAACGTTTGATACAAAATGAGGACTGTGGATTTTGTCCCCCATCACTTACATTGAAAGCGCATTATGAATGGTCAGTATGAACGGAAGGGATGATTACAGCAAGCAAAACCTGTTCAAATGTTCATATGGGCACATGACAATTGTTTTAAGACAGACTTGAAAAATAGTGAGCCTATCCTTAAATGGGCTGGAACATGATAAACCACCAAATAAGAGTTGCAATCTGCACTACACACATGCAAGAAAACATACAGAGGAACACCGTACAGGAGTACCATTTGTATCATTGAGTCAACAAAGTGCAGAAACACAAAACCTTCCAATGCACCCAGCCGACAACACTTGTGGGTTCATCTCATCTTGTGGGTTCCAGCCGATGAACCACCAGCCGACTACATCATGTGTCTAATTCCACAAGCCAAGCGCCCTGCATGGCAGCAGCAGCTCACTGTTTATTAATCAGTGGGAAGTTAATGAGGCGTGGGGCAAGGGAGGGGACAAGCAGGGGGTCGCGTCCCCCATTTAAAATGCATTACCCATGGGCAGGGCTCTGTCTGACAGACAGGGAGTTGGCATGGGGGAGAGGCACCACGAATCAACAAGAAGATGCCACGTTCCAGCTGTTAATGCCACAGAACCTGTCCTGAGTGTAGGCAGCCTGACACCTAAACAACCACAAAAGAAAATTATGACACAACAGGAGGTATAATATATGAGATTTGTGTTACTGTCGCATGAGCTTGCCTTGAAACTCTGACAGAGAAATTTGTTAACTTCTCTGTTAGACAGGTACAATACCCATAATTACAGCTGTTATGTTTGCATCTTGTCATGCTGCCTCCTGCTGAAAAAGACTAAGTAACTTTTTGAAAGAAAATATATTAGGTTGGGGGGAAGAGTCAGATATGCCTGTCAGTAGATCTGACAACACAGAAAGAAAGTCACTAATCCTGAACGCCAGCCATTAATGCCACTTCTGATCTTCCTGCACTAAATTATCATATCATTTCTGTTCAGCATTGTCAGCCTCTTCTGTCTGTCTTTGTATAAGGAAATAACACCAGGATTTACACAATGTCTTATCTAAATGGAATATATTCACATACAGAAATAAATGTCACGGTGAACCATTCAAACACATTCCCTGTTGTCAATGTTCAAATTGAGAAAATACGACCACGCTCACCTTGGAAAATTAATCTCTTTGGTGATTTATCAACAAATTTGTAGGTGAATGCTGCATATGACCTAGAAAGAAAGGTCCTGAATGTCAAACATTCCACCTGGCAATCATGCTGGAGAAAGAATTGTTGAGCTTTTATATGCTAATGTAACATCGGTTTTCTATTGATTATGAAACACAATTATACATGTAGTCTTGTACTGAAAACTTGTCATGTGATTATGGCAATTTCAAGCTGAGCCAAAGTCACTCACAAGCTGTAAAAAACACATTCTCAGCTGGGGAGAGAGTGCGTGGGACGCTTTTGATCAAATCAACAAAAACGTTGACCAAGAGGAGAAAGAGAAACTTTTTTGGTAAAAAGAAAGTGTTCCCTAGGTGGCTTAAAGATGGAGTCAGAAGCATTGCACAATAGTAGAGTCAACATTGGCCATGCTGTGGACAGCATAGCTCTGTTCTATTAGGCAGAATATAAAAAAGTACATTTTTCAGTCAGTGGTCACAAATGGATTTTTGACTTGCTCTGCAGGACTCTCTCTCTCTTCTCTTGATAAGGTATCCAACCAGGCTTTAATTATTATTGAGCAAAGAAAAGGTTAGCACTTACACATTCTGTGAGAATAATAGAAGCATTTCAAACAGTACATTTGTTTCATTTTTTGGAGTACATAAAGTGAATATCTGTAATTGACTTGCCATGGCCAGTTCAGTGACACTATAGCCTTCATTACCATTGTTGAAACACAAGCTGGATCAATGTGCAGTGATTTCCCAGTCACAGGCTCGGATATGTCTCCTTAAACTCAGACAACCTAATCAGGGACTTCTGGACAAATCCTAGCGTTAACTATGATAAATGAGAAGCTAGGTATTAGGACTTTGGAGAGAAAGTAGCTTTCTAGCACTGCTCTGTAACGGAAAGTTATTTAGAACAGATGTAAATACAAACATTTAGAACAGATATAATCATCATCAAAGAAATACGTTTCCTATAAAACTTAATCTAGGAGCTCCAATTAGTACATTACATTTCAACGGAGAGACTCATGAGGCAATGTGGTAGAAATAATGTCCCCCCGCTTTTATGTGGCAAGTGGCAAGAACCCAGCTTCGTCTGGAAAAAGTGGGATCATGTGCATGAAAACCTACAATAGTGCAAACCCCCCCAAGCCAAAAAACCTTGTCTCAGTGCTAGTAACATTTTTTTTTCTTCCAAGAGCAGGGGAAGAGGGCCAGTCTTCCTGGCTGTGATCTGTCTGACATCAGGCAGTGTTGCAGGCCAGTGCCAAGTAGAGCAGAGAAGCAGAATTCCCCCTGCTTACCCTGAGCTCAATGCAACTCCCAGTCTTCACGAAGCATGTCATGAACAGAGCCATTAGAGCATGCCAGCCAATGATTTCTGCTCTAGGAGGGGAGAGGAAGGGGGGGAAATAGCAAAAAAAGTCAAGGCAGATGGTTTTGACTTTATTTATATAAGCTGCCATGTTCAGTAGAGAACTACCATGCAGCTCTGTGACGCCCCTGGCTCTAAGACCAGCAGCAAACACACGCAAAATGTGGGTTTTGGCTCGTGTCAAGAAAGCCAATCTTGTTAAAAGTGCAAAAACATGTGCCTCTGATATGTATTTTACACAGAGAAAGCAGGTGGGGCTTTATCCTGGTTTCACCTTATCATAAAAGCCTCATTGTGATTCTTTACACCTGTGTGGCATCCCGGGCTGGTTAATTGGTCAGCGAGATGGTCAAACAGAATAGTCATTAGTAGCAGTGGCACGCAATAATTGCAGTGACTGTCACCTAGAGATTGATGTGGTTAAGCCCAGGCATGCCCCGTGAAATCAATAAAGTGTCATCTATTGGCAATGTCTGCGTGATGGATGACTCCACAGGATCCCAATTACAGAGATGGGATGATGAGTACCACCCCAACTGTGGATAAGATAATTGGAATTAGGACAGAAATCCAACACTAATCTTTGATAAAGTGTGAAGATAATGATGCAGACTATATTGAGATACACAAGTCGGTTAGTTACTATCAAAAAAAAAAAAAAGATATAGTTTAATACTTATGTTTCAATTTCTGAAAGTACAAAAAGGACACCCGAGATGGTCCATTAACCAAAAGGCCTGCTGCCCTATATTTTGAAATAAAATAGACTTGTATATCATATACAATAAGAAGCCAGCCATCCTTACATTTGGATCATGTTCACTCACTATACTCACTGCAACTATGTGTGAGTATGTACATCAAATAATAAAACAAGAAGGAGAGAAAGCCCAGAGAGGAATCCCAGATGTGCTGATAGCAACCTCACATCTCCAAGAATCACCTTGTGTGGACATGCAGATCTGAAGTCTGTCCCCACCAGAAAAATGACAACACTGGACGCCCTAGAATGACCTATGTTTATGCTTTGGCATGAAGTGAGCGCTTACGGTTGCAAGAATACTTTCTAAGTAGAAATGGTGGAAGTGGTGTGATGCTGTTATGCTACCACAAAAGCTCTTAGGTCGTCCGAGTGGATGGTGGATAATAACCATGAACACAATCTTAACCAAGCAGTTTCAGTGAATTTAATGAGATTCCAGCCATAGCGGGAGCAGACCAGGAAACGCTCATGATTTGTTTGATGCTGCTGCCTCACCATATTAAGGCAACACTTTGTCTCTTGCTGCACCACAGTTCAGTGTGTAGTGACACATAGTCCAACCATTCCAGTCTGACAAGCACAATGAAAACTTGGCAAAATAAAAAAAAAGCAATGTTTGTTTAACTTCTCACTGGTTATCTGGTTTTACGACTTATCTCTACATGTGGGTGTGTTGTAAGAATCACAAAAACAAAAAAAAAGTGCTTTGAGTCAGATGTTTTTACACAATTGTCCGTTCCCTCTTTTGTTTCTTCGCCTTTTGTCAGTCTTGTCAACATGTAACATCAGGTCACATCTGGCTCTCATGTGTTCCCTCTTACACCACCGTGTTTGTCACCCGAAGGCACGCATGCATAAGCCAAATGGTGTATTTGAGAACGATCCCCCTGCAAATCATCACCCGCTTGCTAATGGTTTACAACAGGGCTCTCTTATTTCTCTTAAAAATACATTAATAGTCATTTTATTGCTCATGATATCATGACCCCCAAGGGCCAGGGAAAAGTAATCACATGTGTCTAATCAAAGGCAGTTGATCGGCACAGTGTGAACTCAAATGCTCCACTTCAGGTCAAGTGGAATATGAAGCTTAAATATTCCTTATGCTTGCAATTAAACAAGTGACAACAATTACATTTAAATTGTAGGAAAACAAATAAAAACTGAAAAATCTTGACTGGTTTCCCTCAAGGATGTATTTTTATATGTTTTTTACTTTATTTTTTTGTGGCATGGGCCTTTGACATTGTTATCAGAAACTAATTATGCCGGGTGCCAAAGCAGACATCTCTCAAATCACCTTTGTTGCTGTGGATCACTGGAGGGGAGATCCTTCATCCTGCTTTCTACTCCTATCTGCCCCCAGGGCTTCTGTTCCTCTGCGGCAGAGAGCGTGCCTCTGCTCTGCCTCTACATCCCCTCAGTACGAGCTCTGGTTGTGTGTCTGTGTGCGGGGGTGTGGGAGAGACGGAAAGAGAGAGTGTCTCCCTGCTCGTGTGCAGAAATGGCTGCATTGGCTGGTAGCTCAGCGTGATTTATGCGCGTCTGTGTGGGAGAATGTGTGTGTGTGTCTTCTTGTACACATGCAGCGAATACGCTTGTGCAGCATGTGCTGTTGCTACAACGTGGATTGTGTTTGTGCTCCACACACAGCAGGCTCATGGCTTATAGATCATGCAACACATTCTTTTCTCTCAACACTATCAGCAGTCCACGACACTCCCCGCCTGATTTCCTAAACTACTTATTCAACCCTCAGTGTGTCCTGCATTGGAAATCAGGAAGGCTTTACAGAACTGGAATGCTTTCCTCAAGTATTTTGCAAACTCTGAAACTAAACTTTAAAATGGCTTCTGCTTTGACATCTGGCATAATTAGTTTCATATAACAATGTCACTGGCCCATGCCACGAAAAAAATAATACAGTCAACAATTTTCACTGCAACTACTTTCTATGAAATAAATAGTCCCTATAAAATCTGTTGACAGTGAGGTCTGTGAGTAATTTCTGGAAAAAGATGCTGAATTTTATTTCTGTTTTCACCCTTACAATATTGTGGGCACCGCAAACCTTCATTGTATTGGAGTGGAGGCAGAAATCCCAGAGATAGATACCTCATTTTGATATTCATGTCTTCTAGCCTGTAGCAAAATCAGGCAATATTGAAAGCCTGCAGATGGAAATTGACTGGATTTAATTCATATTCCTCTCTGTGGATAAATTCAAAGTGGAAACAGCCTCAAAACAATTGATTTCATCACATCTTCTCCGTCTGTTTTCTACATCATTTTTTTGCTTTGCTTTTTTTTTTTTAGATCATTATGTAGGTTAAGGCGGAGAACAGGAGGAGGTACCGAGGAGGGGTGAATGCAAAGTCATTTTCAGGACAGGTCATGCTAATACAACAGCTTTGAGCTTTCCCATTAATTCAAATGGTGCAAAGAACTGGCCCAAGGCCCTAAGCTCACCCATCTATATTCATTCCAACCTCGTGCTTGAACTAATGAGCAACTAGGGAACTTCAAACAATCAAGCCTATCATTCTTTTCGCAAGGTAAGTGCACATGCAAAAAAACAGCATTTCAATTAATTAAATCTGTCTGCTACAAAATTATTGGAGTTGGAGGAGTACAAAAAACAAGAGAGAAGAAAGAAGAGAAATGAACTTTAGTGTAAGGCCAGAATCCTCATGCATTTGCAACAGGTGTGGTCTGCACTAAGACAAGGAATTAAATAAATACATTTCCCAACCCCTGAGCATTCATAAATCTCTACCAGCTTTCATCCAAACTGATTTCTGCAGTGAGTGCTGACAAAAGATTTTGTTATGTCACGCTTCTTTAAATCAGCTCTCGACAACATTTCACCCTGTTTCTAAAGTCGGTGATTGATTTCCCAATAATGCACTACCAGCTCATCGATCATCCGTGGTCCATTGATCCCTGGAAGGAACATAGCTCCTGTTGTTCAGCTGATGCACCCAGGACGTGAAACATTATTGGCTTTCTCTAAGAGAGTGTTTGTAAACACTCAAATCATACATCAAATCGCGCAGATGGAGCGCACAGCTGGGGCTTGTTCATTTTTACGGCATTGATGACCCATCGAGCATAAAGAAAAGGTGTGCCTGGTTGATTTGCATCCATGTACAGAGCATCCATTTATTCATTTTCATCAGCATTTTGAACAAAATCAATTGCGAGACCAGGGCCAGGACTGTGGAAATTCTCTGGTCACGAGTCATGTACAACCCCCCCAGCCTCCCCCCCAACCCCTTTCAGAATATTTTGACCTTGCACAAAAACAAGGAGCCTCTAAACATTTTTTCATTATTTGCATTTTTCATATTTGAACCATTCAGTTAACTATTCACTTGTATTTTGTATGAATTTTATATCCCGACATGAAGGTCTGAATGCTGTTTCAATGCCTTTTCCACAGTGCTCTGCTGTGGAAATACTGAATAATTTATTTACTCATTAATGTATTGCCTAATTTGAATATATCGAGTATGAAAATCCTGGAATCAGCCAATCAAATATACCACCATGAGGCATTTGTAATTGTAAAATGTTAAAGGAATAGCTCAACATTTTGGGCAATAGGCTTATTTGTTTTTTTATTGCAGAGGGTTAGATGAGAAGATCGATACCACTCTCATATGTATGTAGAATACAGAGCTGGAGCCAGCATCTGGTTAGCTTAGCTTAGCATAAAGACTGGAAACAGGGGGAAACAGCTAGCCTGGCTTTGTCCAAAGGTAACAAAATCCACCTCAAAAGCTCACTAATTAACACACTATATCTCATTGGTATAATCAAAAACTAAAGTGTAAAAAAGCCAATTTGTGATTTTCTGAGGGATTTTGTGTGGGAATATTTCTTGGCTGGGTGCAGTGACTCCCTGGAGTCTCCACTGGTTGCCTGCAAACCTCATGGTGACGCCTCCAGACTGCTGGCTCCAGCTTCATATTGAACTGACAGATATGAGCGGTGTCAATCTTCTCATCTAACGTCAAGAAAGCAAATAAATAAATGTATTTCCCAAAATGTGGAACTACTCCTTTAACTCCCTTCACATTGCTAAAACCCCCAACTTTGCAAAAAAAAAATGTAGACGACATGCCCTCAGTGTCCTCAATGGAAGTTATGTTCCAGCATCAGACAACAGGATCTACTCCTTCGGACCCGGGCCTTGATTTCACTGGGTCCCTGCACCCCAAAGCAGTTCACAGCCTCTTTATCAAACCCTGGCAGCTCCCATTGTTGTTGGCAGCTCACTCCTGTCCCCAGTGCTGGAGGGATTAGGTGAGAGTGAGTGAGGAGGAGTATGGGGGGCCAACCAAAGGAGACCCTGCCGTGTCCCATACCCCAACAGGGAGTTATTAGAAGCTGCTGACTACAAGAAAATAAGTAAGGAGGGAGAGACATGTAGGCAGGTAGACAGAAGAGGAGGAGGACTGCCTTCACACTTCGTCTGACAAAGCAAAAACACCAGAAACCTCCAATCCAGTCATCACACATCCATCCACTGGCTCCGTCTACTCCCTGTGTGTCCATCTCTCAGCACTGTGGGGCCTCAGATGCATAACCTTAATGGCGAGTGGGATGGGAAACCAAAGGCATCTGCTTTCTGCATGACACAGACTCGACGGAAGACTCCGTGCTCCAGGTCCCTGACTTTCTCTGCACCATTTCCTTTTATCACTAAGCTAAATTTAGTGATGAAAGAGGCATTTGAACTATACTCCTACACAGGTTTCCCATTGAGCCTTGTGCAGAATTGGAGTTTTAAATGAGTCAAAAGCAGGAACACAAAAGGAAAAAATGGCAAGGTTAATCAGCAGAGATGCTACCTTTTAGGGCAAGAAGGGGAAACTGCTGCTGAAGCTTTTTGCTGTGCTAGTCAACTGGAGCGGATGCTGTTTTGGCTTTCCATCCAGCATTCATTTTTCACAAGGACACTACTCTGCGTGAGCATATGTAGGGCAACAGAAGGGGGGGGGACCTTCCTAGATCAGCTGAAAGAGACAGGCTTCCTTCAGCCCCAATCTGACCATCTGACTGATGACCACGCGTGGCTTCTTCGCTCAGTCAGTGACCCCAAACGCAGGGAGTGCAGGTCATAGGAAGGTCATCGGACTGTGAGAACGGAGGGAACAGGATGGAGGACAAGTAGTGTGAGCATTCCCTCCAGGCTGACATTAACTCACACTGTAACTCCGGCAAATCTATTTGTCTGTCTGTCAGAGGGAGGATGGAAGCCAGGGCTGTGAGCCTGAACTGATTATCTTTATGGTCAGCAGCCACAGAGGTCAAAAACTTTGGCTGCTTTTGTTTATTCCCTTTGGCACACCCAGAGCCTTGAGAAAATGAGATTTCACTCGAATTTATGGTTAACGTTTGCTTAAATAGGTGAAAGGCAGAGATTGTGAGCCAGCGACAGAAAGACAGACAAGGAAAGAGCACACAAAGGGAAGATGAAGACAGAAGGCCATGGCTAACGGATGCTAAAACTCACTTTTGTACTCCAAAGTCCTCTAATAAAGCCACATTTTCTGGCAATTAATATTCAAATGATTCTTACCCCGTCTTACACTTCTGCTACGGTTTACTGAGTGTAAAAACAATGTTATTCCTTATAGGCATATATATGACGACAGGGTGTGTGTTTAAGCTCTACTTTTATAGCTGCACTTCAGCAATACATGAGCCCCTGGAGGTAGAGATTTTATTTTGCTTGTTTATTTCCCCCATACAACAACTATGACATTATTGCAGGCATTTTTGGAAGACGCCATGTTTACAGGTTCCCAGTCTCCACGTTTGGTTATCGTTGTCATGTATCAACAGTGAAAAATCCACTGCACATTAAAATTACAGTACTTTGTAGATTTGTCTTTTTAATTTCAAAACTAGTAAAATTGCTCATTTGTTCATAGGGTGAAAATTTTGTAAGCGTGCAAGGGAATATCCAGTATTTTACACAATCGCCACACCTGCAATGTTGTTGTGATGTGAAAGTACCCCAGCATTCTGTATTCATTTTCAAAAACATACTTAGTGTTTGGATAGTAATTTCGGCACAGAGACACAAAACAAAACTCCATTAATGTGTACCTCCACCCTCAGATTCAGCTAGAACCCTGTCTACCAGCAAATTTAAAAAATGAAATGAGTGAAGAGGTGTGGCTACGTAGTGTGTGGGTCAGGAGACACGGGGGAGACTCACTGACAGTGGTTAGAGGGCATTATCTTTCTTTTTTCATATAAATTTCATGACACAAAGAGGTCACAACCGGTTGACTATTGATTTAAAACAGTAGATGGCGTGTTGAGCCATTTTCAACCCATGAAATGCAGATTTTTATAAATTTGGAAAGAAATATCAAGATCAACACCAGCATTGATGTGTTTCATCACACAATCATTTAGTTTACAGCTCAAAAAACATGTTTAAGTGTGCAGCACCTCTTTAACTTTGTATGCTGTTCTTACTTCTTATGTCTGATAGAGCTGTATTGGCGTCACGAGCAGACATGGATAGAACATGAGGTCATGCTTATATTCAAGGGAAATTATTTTTATAATCATAAGATGGATGGAGAGCTGGAAATACAGGAAATACACTTTATCAGCCGCCTGGAATATGCTGAAAAGTCTTGCAATAAATGTACTTGCAGATAAAGCCTTACATTATGCTCCATTAAATGTTAGAAATAAGTTACGTAAAGGTCTGAAAATGAAACACCTAGTCTACCTTCAAAATCCCCTCTGTTCATAACTTTTAATGCAATCTTATCTTAAAAGACTTCTGGTAAAATAAAATGCATTATTGCTAAGCCTTGGAATTATTACTTTAACACCAAAATCTTGCACACCGGGTTCATAATAATACAAGAAAGAGGTTCTTGAAAGATGACTCATACAAAAGATGTGTGAGGGCTGTCTGGTTGTCTCACTGTGTTCCATCCACAGTCCACTTGTCTCTAAAATCCTGAGCACTACCTGCACAGCAGCACTCAGTAAATCTCAGCTCCTATGGCCTCTGACAGGGTTGATCGCAGCCTAATGGTTAAAGAGGAAAGTTTGGGTCCCAGCTGTGGAAAAAACCCCCACTTCACTTCCTTCATCAGCCATCATCAGGGTGCCTGTGAGCAAGGCACCAAAACCCCAGTTACCTAAATTGAAAGCATGATCAGGATGATTTGATTTTGGTTGTTTAGGATTGATTTGACTGATTACTGAAACATCATGAAATGCATCCACACAAACTGTATTGTTTAAATTTTAAATGCATGTACATTAGACTGTTAAACCCAGCCTCAATAACAACCTCTATCACAAAAATATGGCAACTTTATCTGCAGGACCCCTCCGCAAATCTCTTTGGTGAAGGAAAGTAGTGAGTGATGGCTCGTCCCCCAGAGAGAAACTGCTGCTGACAGTAGGTTTCAGATGGCTGTGTACTTTGTGGTGAAGGGAGGGAGGCTGAGGAATAGATCTACCAGGTGGAGTCCTGAGACCACTGTGGTCCATCTGGAAAAAGGCTCAGAGTGGAGAGAGGGAGACCCCTATCAACCTAAAGATCTTTTTTTTAACAAGCCATTGAGTCTAAAAGTCTTTATTTTCTTCCCTCCACTCAAAAATGTGCTTTGCTTATTGTTACTTTGCTTAGATGTTTGAGCTTCACTGTGCAAAGTTTTGTATACATTCCTTCACTGTTGGCTTTTTTTTTTTTTACATTCATCTGCTGAAGAGGGAACGTTTCTCTGTGAATTTGAGTTTGAGACGTGCATGTATGAGCATGATTTTGTGACATCACAACTAGTCTGGAAGCCAGTCCTGGTCCCATTTGCAACTTACACAAGAAGGATGTGGAAACTTGAAGCCTCCAGTGCATATACTGAGATTGGACTTTTCAGTGAAGTAGAAGACATCTTATGTCCAGCAGTTTAGCATTTGAAAAGAGCATATTTTCATATTAATGGATTCTGGATTTTCACTGAAGAGAAGGACTAAATGCAAGTATTTTGATCCAGGTAATTAAATTTTTTTTGTGGAAAAATTATATTATTACACAAATTATTATTCAAATATGAGTATTTTTATATGTCTTAAAAAGTGTCTGTGAAAAAAGGCCTCTCACATCACAGAATGAGAGAGGAAGTGACATCAGGTGAATGGGTTGAGTTGTTTTTGGGCTTTGAAGTAAACTTGAAGGTTAGGTTGGCATGGAAGGCTTCTGGACCAGTAAAAACACCTTTATACAGACACACACAAAACAGAACTTTAAAGGACACTGTGCATGTGCATCTCACTCTTCTTCATCCTGAAAGAAGGGACAAGGTGTTCTTAGAGCTTTCCAGTGCTACTGGGTGCCTTCTAATTAATTAGGAACGTGGAGTGGCGAATCCACCTTATTAATTACTGCTCTAAGCTTGAAAATAATTGGAGCTTCTGAGAAGGTAATTCAAAAGAGGGAAGCTCCTTCCAAAAAAATTCCCTTTTGAAGGAAGTAGTTAAAAGGCACAGGCTCTGGACAGAGACGAGCCCATTGCCATGGCTTGTCTTTGAAACTAATGAATCACAGTATATCATGGCCTTGCAGCCGCAAGGGTAACCAGAAAGGTACAAAGGCTAGAGTTAACCTCAGTGCATCCTTCTCTTGGAAGTAAGGTTTGGTGGTTCTGAATGAATTTTAGAACATGGTCTTTATGTGTGTGTGTATATGAATTGTGCTGATGAAAGAAAGTTTATGTGTATGTTTGTCTTCAGAGAAGACAGAAAGGTCTGGACTGGGCTGTTTGTGCCCTGTTCACAGTTACTGTCACTCTAATGTACAGTACATGCCTGCCAGTGACTAATTCACCCACTATCTAACTGTGCATGCTTCTCTATTTCTCTGGGAAGGCTTGGCTGTCAGAAGACAAGTTGATTATGCACTGACATGGGGCACAGATGTGACCAGTTGGGTTCAGATAAGATAATCAGGAGCAAGGCTCTCATTAGATGGCATCTCCACAGTGATTACAGGAGCAGAGCAGGAAGCGTACACACACACACACATACATAGTGGATGGAGACTTCAAATCACCAGTTGATCTTCATCTCCTCCCCTTCCTTAAAAATGCTGAACTTCTTTCCTATCCTTCCTCCTTTCTGATGTTGTGCTCTTATTTATCTACGTGTTCTCACTCCATCTCTATAATAAGGGGACTGAAGGATGCTGAGTCAGCGCGCAACTATGGGAACAAAGTATTTAATCGGATCTTAAGAAGAGGAATTTTTTTTTTCCAGGTAAGCATCAGAGAAGCATCAAGAAGGATGGCAATTAATTGATTTAACTGTCTTAACATAAGAAAAACAACAAAAAAAATACTTTCGAAACATAATTTGGAAACATTCCGAACCAGTCTATGGGCAGCAACTAGGGTCAACCAGTCATGTGTGCTCCAATGACATACTAACAGACTACCCACTAAACATGATTATATTAGTCATGTCAACCAATACAAAAATTCACCTTTAAGGGTGAAGGGTAAAGTCAAGAAAAGAGCGTGTTTTTATCTTGTTCTGTTTCTGACTTAATGACTTAATCAACTTGGGGGAGGATTTGATGCAATCCTTGTCTCACTACTGGGTTGATGACAAGAGGAAGGATTTGATTCCCACTGGTGTCATTAGGTTTGACTTTCCTTAAACAATCTGTGTGTGGCTCAGCAGCCGAGGACAATGACTTTACAAAGGAGGTCACAGAGATTTTTCATTCAGAGATTTTCCAGAACTGGTTGATAATTTGTGCAGCGTCTTTAGCCTTCTGTTTGTTCAGTTCCCCAGGAGAGGCTGTTTCCTGTCCATGCTTTCAGTGAGACACACGAGGACGTCTTCATTGAGAGAAGCAACAGGTCACAGGCCAGCAGCAGTCCAGCCTGAGATATGGAGTCAAATAACATCCCTAAAATCCAACATGCAAACTGGGACAAATTGTGTCTGTCCAGGCTGAATTTTATTGTTCTTCCAAACACCAGAGAGATAGAAGAAGTTTGCAGCCAGGACTTTCACTCAAGAAACACATCCATTGTCTGTCCTCTGTCCAGGGAAAAGGCCAGATTAAAGTGTGTGTATGCACATCTGTGTGTGCTCCTTTGGGTCTGTTTGTCTCGCAGCACAAAACACTCCTCAAGATGCATAGCCAATACAGGTCCCTTACGCTCAAGGCCAAACAACATGATGAGCAGGGAGAAACCCCAAGTGCAGGCAACCAAGAACACCCTCCACTCAGCTGACGAGCCCCAGGCCTCCTTTCAGTGATCCTGCACTCTATTAGAAAGGGAAAATGGATGGAGAGCATGCTGCCTGCTCAGCTTGGGACTCATCTTGATATGCCTGGAGGCCACACAGTCAAAGCCACAAAGCAGCAAGGGTTGCTGGAACAGCTTGGCCAGAAGTAGTTCCATACCCAGCGGTCAAAGCTCAACTGTCCCCCCCACTGATCTAGATGTGCACAGGCTTCAGGGGTTTCTCTCCCCCAAGAAAGGCCTTGAAAATGAATGCCTCCACTTATGTGAAAAGAAAATAATACACTTATATGAAATGGTAAATGGATACATGTATATAGGACTCTTCTACCTGAGCAGGACAAAGGCTCTCTTTCACCCACGTACACACACACAACTGGGTTCAGAGTCTTGCCTTGAAAAGTAATAAAGGACCTTAACATTCAGGTAATAAAGAACAAACGTTCTATTTCACAAAGCAAAGGCCATGTGAAGCTCCTGTGTAAACAGTCATCTACTAACTAAATTGATCCAAGAAGATGTTGCTACATCATGCACAAACGGACAACTTGAGCTTTTCCAGTCAGGAAATGTTTGAATGGTGCAAATCTAGGAGAGGATGAGCAGCACTGCCGGGCTAACACTACGATGAGGTTAATTTAAAGTTTCATTTTCACCAGCTGGACTTGCATTTTATCATCAGTACCTTCATTTTGTTAGTACCACCATCAATACCTCTGTTAATCAATGTCCTGGGTGAAAACCTTACAATGCCTTTAATAGCCACCTGTGGTTAAATCAGGTAGTTTTATATGTCATATTTTTATGGTACAGCATTTAGAACTGACTTGATTTTGATATTGGCATTAAACATTGGAATGAAACTACTCATTAAAGAAATGTTCTAACATCAACATGCACTTCAGGGCTTTATTCACTGTTGGTTTGCTTTTCCAACTAACCAGAGAGGATGAAAGTAGCTAATGATGAAAAATACATTGCTTACAAAAATACTGGTAGGTGAAACCAATACTGTCAAATGTTTCCTTCATGTTTGAGTGTCCATGAGTCTATCTGCAGATGCCTTTCTTTATGCACACATTTTTTTTTTACAAATAAGGGAAAGCATCATTAATTGCTGAGTCACACACAAAAAAAAATGTTAATTTGATGTTGATACTCTTATCTAAAGCGATTGGATGACAGTCCAGAACAAATCAATATTCTTATTTGCAGTCTTTTAATTTAAAGATGTAGCAATACATGGGTGCATAATGGCATGTGGCAGCATTTCCACAAGAAGACGGCCTTGATCTTTCAGGCAGCCATCTTTTGAACCATAATTTGGAGCGCCAGTTCGCACAGTTGACATGTTGCTCCAGGCAGTGTGCGCCCTTTCCATCCCGACAACAGGCTGCTTTCAAAGGGTCTCTGGGGATGTTGCAGGAATATCTGACGCCTGTGTCTCCTGCTTCCGCGGTCCTTAATGCCAAGGAGCTTACGCAATAAAGAATGCTCCATACTGGCTCACAAACACACCAGCTTTGTACTATCAAGAGTAGTTTTCATCATGTTGCAGGCTTTCCAAATGTCATCAGTGCCACTGACACTACACAGCTCACCATCATAGTGAGAAACAGTGATTTATTACAAGTAGACATCCAAACAGCATTCTCAGATTATTGGAAATACTATAGTAATACCAAAAGACAAGGTAACATTTACAATGTTACACTTACATGGTTATTTTTTAAACAGGACATTGTCACTGGGAGGATGGCATAGAGTTGGGTGTCAAACTCATTTTAGTTCATGGGCCACATAGAGCCCAATTTGATCTCAAGTGGGCCAGACCAGTCAAACCATTGTATAATAACCTATAAATAATAACACCTCCAAATTTTTCCCTTTCTTTCATGTAAAGAAGTACAATTATTAACCACCCATTTACAAAAAAGATGAACAGCCTGAGATGTCTTAAGATAAATGAGTGCAATTTCAACACTATGTCTAGTAAGTCTACTGTCATAACATGTGCATTATAATTTCTCTACAATCTACAAAGGATCTACAAAGGCACAAAACGTTTTCTTTTCTCCTTTTTGAGAAAGACATTTTCCACCAGCAGCTCCTGCATGAACAGTAGCCTACGCTTGACAGTGTTGTGTCACGTAGCGTGTATGTAAGCATGTGGGATATATAATAGCATATCCAGCACAGGGCCTGCTACTGGCATGCAGGAGAAGTTCAGGGCTTTCTGCCAGAAAGTCTTTTTGCCTGCTGCTCTTATTAGGACAGTGCAGTATGAATAGCAGTGCATTTTATTTAATAATTGGAATTAATGACTCCTCTGCTATTTTCACACTTTGCAAAGTCATCCAGTGAGTCAGATTGGACCCTTTGGTGGGCCAGTTCTGGCTTATTATACTTATTATACACAAATATCATGAGGAGAAATAATGCAGTATGAAGTGAATAGTTCATGACAGTATTTGTCTCTGTTAAATTCACTGATTTACCATAAATGGACTGATGGTAAGTGACAGCTCAGTGTGCCGCTGGTGTCAAATGGATTTGAAAGATGAGAACATCTGAATAAAACTGACTGGTATTTGCCGCTCAGATCTTAGTATTTAAGTTTCATACACCGAAATGGGTATAAAAAGTCACAGATTGTATCATAAAACTTTTTGTTCTGTGTGTAGTTCAATGAGGAGGATTTTCATTCCATGAAGCTGTTGAGTGGGCTTTCTAATAAGACGTTTGGTTTATTGGGCCAACACTGTTACAACAGGGATCAAGCTGAAGGTTAAACATAAGACCTTCAAATGTCAGAGTTCTAAACTTCACAATAAGTCAGTCGCCAAGCCAAAGTAACATTTTACAGAGACTTAAGAGATGGATGTTTCTATTGTTTTTGGCCTTTAGTTCAACCATTTAATTTGAGTTAAATAAGGATGACAATGGTCCTCTCTTTAAAACAGGGGAAAAAAGGGAATCATTTCAAGCAGTTGGCAATAACGTTCATGCACCCCAGCCGTCCTAGTCGAACTCTCCTACTCTCTATTACACTCGTGGAGTGATGTGAGTTCAGACACACACTGCATGTTCTGCGTGCATGTGCACCTCTCAATAGATGGCAGAAATTATGCCGTTCAGCTGTGCAGCACAACCCGCTCGTGTATTGTTGCCAGCGATATTTATTAATGAGGACCTGAGAAAACAAAAATAAATCTGGGGGTTTAATTCAAATCATTTCATTCTGGACCACATTTTTTTCCTCCTCTACTAATGCCGGCTGTGTTTGAACAACTGGATTTCATCAGCGGCGGCAGCCAGCAACTGCCAGAAATCTCAGACAAGAACCCTCACTTAATGTCAGCACAGCAGGTTCAGTTCTGGCTCCGGTGCACTGATCCGCGGAGCAAACTCACGGAACAACACACATCCTCTTCAAATCCACGTCCTATTTGTGATTTGTCTTGTCAAACACGCATGGCATAAAGTAGCTTCTATTTAGATTTTTTTTTAAGTAGTATTTTGACTTATCACAGAAGTGTGTGAAAATCCACAGATGATGAAAATCCCTTGCCAGTAATTAAACTGTGTTCTTCAGACTTGCTGCAAGTGTTGAGAGTAAATTCTGATGGATTGGTATTTGGAATACACAGAGGTGATTTGTTTGAGTAAAGTCTTTCCATCATGCTCAAGCTTATTAGAAAGATCTAGATTGCACCTCTCCATCGTCTCTGTTTGTTCCTCTTGGCCCGGGGTTTGAGCTCAACTGTGGACTTTACATTTAATGCTATTGGACAACAATGACAGCCATGCTGGATGAGGATCATGTGGGCGATGCATGGGAATGCTGGTTGTTTTCCCACCACAGCTGATCACAGGGGAAAAGTTTAGTTCCCATTTTGAAATGAAATGTTTTTACTGTAAGAGACCATAATTCCCTGCTATAAATGGGGCTGGTGAAAAATTTGACAATCTGCAAGTCAGCTTTGCAAAATCCCCACCTGTGCAAAGCTGGAATGTTATTCAACAGAAAGACTGAGTGTGATTTCCCATCAAAATATTTTCAAAGTGGGTAAGCCATAAAATTGCAGTCGCTGGTGTTGAAAGCTTTGTCCCACAGTCTGCAGGTGGAATTTACATATATTAAGTCTGGAAAACAAGTGAGATTCATGGTAGACTCTGACATAAAAACCCATCCGCTCCCTTTCTCTCTCTCTTTACTTCCCTCTCCCCTTTTCTCTCTATCACACCGACAGCTCTTCTTGTTCCTGGTTGTTCATGTGTGGCAGCAGAGCTGGATGGAAAACATATTGCTCCATCAATCAAGTCCCATTCTTCTCAGCAATACACGCGATTCGAAGGCTGTCTGAGACCACATTCAGTCAGCCCTTGTGTAAAAATGCAAAGATGACAAATATTCCCCCCAAACAGATTCAGAGCTACGTCTCTGTCAAACTGCACCAATTTCACTAACCTGATCTGTTTCAAATGATGTTCCCCCTCCTTGCCAGTCCCTTGGCTGACACTGTGTTGACAGTATCTTAATATACAGAGCGAGGAGTGTGTGCTGCGTTCAAACAAAGCCTCCTTCTCCCCTGTGTTATGCCAATAGATCAAATGAAAAGATGGAGGGAGAAGAAGGAGGAAGATGTCGGTTTTCATCAACGAATGGCTGATGTATTCAGGAATTTCTGTCTTTCAAGTCTTTGTTTCAGCACACAAAAAAGACCAAAGCGCAGAGAGCACTGCCATGCCCACACTAGCAGTGAATGAGAGAAAAGACTTCCTCCTTCTCCTTCCCTGGCTGTTATGTGTGACACACAACTTGGCTGCAGCCCCAGCTGTAGCCCCTGGGCAGTGCATATGTCACCCATTTGTAGTCCAGAAAGCACTCAGTTCCAATCTAAGGACAAGTATGAATGGAGGGAACACTTACTCGTTTTTCTCCAGAGCCAAGAGCAGCTGTTCACCTTCCTTTTCAATCAGGAGCTTCAATGATGCAGGGTGACTCTGAAGAGACAACAGACAGGAGAGGGGGATGAGAAAGACGGGTTCTGGAGTCAGGCAGACTGCATTTTGATTGAGGAAAGATGGCTCTGGTTGCTGTTCAAGTTAGCATGATCTAAATTCAAGAAAATAAATAAAATTTGTGCTATATTGTGGCAATAAAATAAAAAAAACTGCAAACAGTTTTTAAAAACCTCTATTGCAATCCTGATGAATGTGTGACTGAGCCACCCAGCACTGTGAGAACACATGCCTGATGACTGTTTTCAAATGATGAGAGCAGTCGGAAATCCTTATGAAGCAACTTTGAATCTTAGAACAAGAGCTGAGAGGATTAGCTTTATGTTTCTATTCCATTTGACATTAATCCTGCAGAAAGCCGCAAGTCTTCACACCCCTGAGTTACAACACTGAGAGAAACCATGTGTCTCTGTTAGAGTCAGATGAAGTGGCACCGAGTCATATATCACTTCTGTCAGTCGTGCTGTGCAGCAAATGTGGCTGCATGTGTGCGCGCACACACACACACACACACACACACACACACACACACACACACTCATCCACATGCCAACACATAACCTCACCTCTCTCCTCTCGTGTGTTGCGCTCTCGCTCAGGCACAAAAACACAAAAAAAAATCCTCTGTCTCATATTCTCCACATCGCTTGGCAACCACACACACACACACACACACACACACACACACACATTTCACACACGTAGTTCAATCTGGGTCAACTGTGGAAAGGAGCGCTGCTCTGGGTTAAGTCATCCATCACCCCCCGTGGAGAAGAACGTCTAGTGGATCATAAGAGGATATGGAAGCAGAACACTTAAGGTTTTAGGCAGTATCATTGCACAAGCCATGTGGGACTAAACTTCCTGCTATCTTCTGTTCAGGCAGCTTTATATATGCATGCTTCGACCTCCCTCGCGCTGCATAATGTTTATGACAACTGACATTTATAACTTCAGGGAAAATATGGATAGTACACTGCATGTTTGGGCTTGTTATTAAGGGAGTAATGTATTCAAATTATCACTTCATTGTGAGCGTTCTTTAATTCACTGATCTGAGGTTTTGTTTTGTTTATCGGGGTAATAACATCCCAAAGAAACCTTGTGGCACCTTGTCTGTTTGATTAAGCCAGAACAAATTAATTCACAAATGAATTAACTCAATAACACAACCTGGAAACACAAGCTGTGTTTGTAAGTCTGTCTGGCAGCCATGTATTTTGTTTTTATAAAGTCTGGGATTATAACACCAAACCAAGCCAAGGATCCCAGATTTCAAACATTTAATTAATGTTCCACTGGGCTGTGTAGTGTTTTCTTCCTTTCTGAGATACAGATATTGTACAGCTGTCTGTGCTTGAAGTGTACTGAACTGAGCACAAAGAGGCACTGACTGCTGTCTCTGCCTGACTGTATGTGGTCCTGCACCCAGAATCTACAATCTGTCGCATTTTACACAGTTTAGATTTGGAGCCACTTGATTAGATATAGTTCAGTTCTAAACTCAAGATGCAGTGTTAAGCTTAAATGAGTCAAATCTTACATTTAAATTCATTAAGATTTAATCTGGGTTTAAATGTTTGTGCAACAGGGTCAAGAGTAAACCTTGATTTAAAAAGATTTAAGATCAAACTCCCCGATAGCCAATACAGGCTGCCAAAAAACTGCATCCAGACCAACTTTCTCCCTTCATGAAAAATCCCAGCCCCCTCATTCAATTGAATGAGACCCGTCCAGCGACACGGTGGGGGGTGCCAACGCAGACGGCTCCGCCAGAACAACACAGGGTCGTCCAGCAATAAAAAGGTTGAACCTGCAACTTTTGCTGCAAAACAGTGTGACGTCATCCATCAAGTGCACATTCCTGTAAGATTACATTGTAACGTGAATGCTGTATTTCTACTGTTACCCTTGTGATCATCACGACAAAAGCTAAAATAGTTATAACTTGATAGTCATAACTTTCCAGAGGTATAAAATATTATATAGAACATAGTATTATAAACCTCTATGTCGTGTTTTGGCCTCTGTTAAGTCTTCAAACTCATGGATCTGTTACTCAAACTGGACTTCCTGGATCATATTTCATTGTCTTGCTGGTACCTGAAGGAACACGCCCTCACCAACTCCCGCTGTGTTGTTTTAATGCAGAGTTGTTTTCGGTCTGAACCCCCTATAAGAGCCTTCTCATTAGTGGGGACAAAAAATGTACATTTTGTCCTGCGGGTGACCATAGGATCATTAAAAGCAAACTGGTTTAGCCCCTTGGGAACATGAATTTTGATATTTCTTGTGTTCAGGTGGAAATTTTCACCTTCTGGTGGTGCTACAGTAAATGTCATGAAATGGTCATAAAATTTGACCTGATAGCACTAGACCAAAGGTGAAGAGGTAACCAAAATCCTTAGGAATCATCTGTAGGGGACCATGAATATCAATACCAGATTTCATGATAGTATACTCAGTAATGTCAACGCATCTGGACCAGTTTAGGATAGACAAATGGATGTTTAAGAGAACAAGCAGAACAAAAAAACGTGTTTAATTTTATCAACTACTATTCTTCACCTGGGATTTGAGCTGGCTGATTGGTTTCCAGTCTTGTCCAACAAGCTGAAGAGGTACTGTAGTCCCATAGTGTTTCTGCTTTGCTGTTGGTCTGTGCTGAACAGTCGTGCTCAAAAGATTCCCTGTAAAAGAAAATATAAATACCATGTGAGAATACACACAAAACTTCAAAGAGTTCCTCCTTTATTCTAAACTCTCTCAGCATCTGTAAAACCAGACCATGTCCATCTTTGTAGACACAAACAATGGAAACATTTTCTAAACTGATTTTCTACAAACAATACTGATAATGAATTCCTCCCCGCTATTAAAATGCCTGAGCCTGGTGTTCATTAACAATATCAGGACACAACCTGACAGTACAGCTGCCTTGTAATATAGAGTGTCATTTAAACTAAATCACAGTATATATATTTGTTGGCTTTTCTGTGTCACAGCACACAAATAATGCTCTCTGAATGTTTTTCATAACTAACAGTTAACAAAATGACGTCTCCGATACATCCTCGCCCTTCCTCAAAATATGTTCACTGCCTTTTTATAGTCTGTCAGAGCATGTCTCCTCTACCATTTAACACATGAATACAACAGCACTAATCAGCACTCTCACACATCAAGCAACGAGTAACCGTAACCACCCCCTCTGCCACTCAAGCTGTATAAATCTCCACAGTTCTTCAGGAACAGAGTTTGGAGCAAAGAGGAAGTGGGGTTGCTGCTGCTGCTGCTGTGATAACTCCTAACACAGGGCTAGTGTCCAGGATGCAGTGCAGGGATTAGACGTAGCTTTGGGGCATTGTTCCCAGCATGCTTTTATCTCCTCTCTCTCTGTTCTGACAGGGTGTTAACTGAGCCTCCGAATGCCTACAATTCTTGGATCTTTGCTATGTTGCCAGTCATTTAAGAATATATTCGTCCCCAAATCCAATACTGACAAGAAGAGTGGCGGCAGGAGATGAAGTGGCATGAAAAACGGCTACTATCACGAGTAAGCCTCGCACTTACAGCTGAGACAGAAGCTGCAATCACTCTAAATACTACATCATGAGCACACAGAAAATAAGAATGCAATAGTGAGCCACTGGAGGACATTGCTAACAGGGTTCCCCGCAGCGGGGAAGCTATTTCAGAGCTTGGTTCTCTTACTAAAAACAGCAGGGGTTGTTAAAACTATTTGTTTCAGGGCTAACATCCTGAATCAAATGTTTGTTAATTTTTTTCTTCCACTGATGCTCCATCGAGCGTTTCCAAACAGCAGGGAAACAGATTTAGTTTGAGGATGATGTCAGTGGACTTGTGAGAAGTTATGCGTGTGGTCTGAGCATAATTTATGGTATGTTTTGAACTCGATACTTTGTTACTTCTTAATTTTGAATCCCATTTCAAACACATATAAACATAAAACACACTCAAGGGGACACGCTCGTCACAGATTATTATTACTAGCAGATTCAAGGCTCTTCCTTCGAGGTTCACATCCCTCCTGCGTCTCTACGCATGACTCACCCAGCTAAATTGCTGAGTCTGCTTATTATCCAGCATTAATAACCCAGGTCAGGCACAGTGCTCCCCAGCCGAGCTTTGTTCTGGTTCTCCTCTGAGGAAACCACCACTCTGGAGTTCATCATAGAGCCGTTCCAGCTGATAGTGGAGAGCCAGAGGTGACCAGCTCAGCAGTCCTCATCCAGCTCCAGCCTGATGATGAGAAGCAGGCTCCAGCAAGGATGAGACAGCATCACACACACAACAGCGGGAGAAACATCCTATCCTCATTAGTCCTAGAAAACCACACCGTCTGGGGGAGGTGGGCATGCTGAGTAAGGGAACGCATGACAATCTCTGTGAAAAGTAGGGATGGATAAACACAACAGATGAGGGAAAAACAGAGAGAGGTTTTGACAGAGAAAGGTCAAGTCCACATTGTGATTAGCCGATTTATGAGGCTAACACACACACAGATGGAACGGCCATTGCCTTTTCTGTGGCATGCTCCACATCAACTTTGAAGACGAGGTTCACAACCATACAGCGTTTGGTTCCCTGACTTCAAAGTCCGCAAGTGAATTACCATTTTGTTAATGTGGTGTGCTATGAGGTTTAATTCCTGCTCATAAATGACATTTTTTCCCTGCATGCTTGGGAGAGACATTTGGTAAAGTTGGAGCGTGGCGGAGCTGTGGTGTGTGGAGTACGTAAGTGGCTTTTGTCAGCTAGAATGTCTTAACAGCCACTAGAAGCATTAAGGGAGTGATAAAAGTGGCACCAGAACCCAAAACCTTATTTATAAGTTCAATAAAGGAGAGTGTAAATAGAGGTCTTAATAAAGCAGAGTTCTGGCCATGATCAGCTCCCTTTATGCTTCTGTGTACACAAGGAGAGTTTGTGCCATTTATATTGCCTCAATAAAGTCAGTGCTAGGTTGTAGGATTGTATGTCATGGAAATGTGACTGTGTGTGTGTGTGTGTGTGTGTGTGTGTGTGTGTTTCTTCGTGTGTGGGTGACTGAAATGTGATACAGACCTATGACTGAATAAAGTAATACATTTGGTTTTCCCTAGTAGGGTTGTTGAGGAAAAATAACCAAATCTATTATGTACTCCGTATGTACAGCCATTGTTTTGTTTTTTACTAGAATACTGTACATGATTGACTGGGTGTAGCTTTTTTTCCTTGTGAAATGTTGGAACCTCTTCAGGACTAAAGAAACAATCTGAAAAAGTAACATCTTTGGTTGAACTCCTCACAGCTCACAGGCATATGCAATTTGTGATGGGGGGGCGGGGCATTGATTGGCTCACAAGCTAAAGGGTCACAAGACAAAAGGTTGGCTTTTTGGTTGGTGACCCCTTAAAACAAAGGTTACTTTTATATATGTCTGTTGGTTATGAGCAGATCAATAAAAGAGTAACTTTCCCCTGTTTTATTTGAGTAATTTTTAGAGGCATGATGAGGCACAATGATCAAGTCATTCACAAGAAAAATTAAGATTAGAAGAACACCAAAAAAATAAATAGGATTTTGTATGCGCAAATGATTCCCAATCTGCTCTGTTCTTATCATCTCGCAACCCCTTGGGGGGACCTGACCCCCAGCTTGGGATTTTGTAGCACTGATTTGGTGATATGCAAGTCAAGAGATGCCTAGGTTAAAACTGGGTTAAATTTGGCTGAAAAATAAAAGATTTTTAGACATCTAGTTAAGATGTAATGTTATTTTTCATTCCCTTTTCAACCAAGGTTTGGCCTGTTTTCACCTCGACATCTAGCTGTCTAGCTGGGTAAACTAAATCAGTGCTTACTGGGGCAGTTTACAGCTCCTGATGGTATTTCACAGTGAATCATTTCCTGGTTTTATCAGCGCTCCCAATTTAATGCATTCTCCACAGCCTATGAGCTGCTGGTTCCAGGGAACAGATGACCTTCCTCGGTTCTTTGCAGATGTCATGACGTCCTTTCTTACTGCCCTTTCACAATCCCAGCCCTTCTCTTTCCCCCTCTCTGTTCCACCAAAACAAGCCAACAACTGTTCCGGCTTTATTAGACCCCAGAGCCTGCTTTCTCGCAACCAACCGCAACTCACTCCTTGACAGGCAACCATGAAATAATGTATTCATAACAATCTTTGCTTTTCCAACACAAATGGCATGCTGTTCTTTTCATCCGCACACTTGATGAGGCCGTGGCCCCCCACATGTGCACAGGTCCTCACTGAGATGGGATACAGACTACACATACGTGCGCACATCATTAAAGAGCACTCCTAATCACAGTCACCCTTGTCTGAATGCTGGCGCAGGAATGTGTGGGTGTACAAGAAAAAACAAACAAAAAGACAATGATGATAGCGACCAACAGTCACTCTGTGAGTGTTTAAACTAATACGTTTCTGTGTGGTTATCGGAGTCTTTTTTTTGTTGTTGTTTTTTTTAAAACACAGGACACACTCCAAAGTCACTGTGACAGCAATTCTCCGATCCTAAAAAAACATGTCAGATTGAAAATGAAAAACAACACCTTTGGCAGTTTGAATGAGACTCTTTGACATGCAGAATCCCTTGAATGGTACAAAAACAAGTGCGGAGGAGTCACACTTGAGATGATTCCAGCATTGTCGGGTGGACACTGTTTAGTTCCTACTCAAACCTCTAGAAGGAAATGGGCTTGAAATAAGAGCATGTGGAATTAATTAGGGCTGAGTGATGAGTTTAAATTGGCCTGTTTTAAGCAGAACTATGACACAAAAAAAAGGTATAAAAAACTTTACCTAGTTCCATATGGAAGTGTGTTCTTGATATAGAAAATCTAATAAAATGTATCCACTGCCATTTCTGTCCAGATTTAGCGGATGTCTTTAATCAGAGCACTGACTGGATTGCAGACATGATCCTGCTAAGTTTCTGATCTGCCCATGGGGGAGAACTTGGTTAATGTTTATGGCTATTGTTCATTTGATAATGGGTGATTGACAGGCAAATCAGGAATTCAATTTATCCCCAATCAGAGTGGGAAAATTATGCTAATTCCAATAGAATGGTGATTGGGAATAGAATGATGAATGATACATTGGGAGGAAGACCCATCAAGCACACACTCTTTCATAAATGACCTTGTAGAAAACAGCAATGAACTCCCCTGTCGTTCCTTATCTCTTTCTCTCCTTCGTCATCTTCACTAGGTCTGTGATTAATCATCATTGTCAATTCTTTTTTTGATTGATCGATGAATCCTTTATTCTATAAAATGTCAAAAAACAGTGAAAAATTTTCATCTCAAGTTTCAAGAGCCCAAGACATCTTCCAATTTATTTTTTTGATCAACAATCCAAAAACCAAACATACTCCATTTCAACTTATTAGTGCAGAAACAATTAGTCAAGTAATTGATTAGTGGATTCATAGAGAATTGATCATAAACAATTTTAGTAATTAAGTATTAAGGAAAAATGCCAAAGTGTTGCTGGTTCCAGTGTCTCAAATGTGAGCATTTGTTGAATTTTTTATATAATTTTCCAAAAAATATCCTTGGGACTGCTGATTTCACAAAACAAGCAATTTCAGGACATTACCTTGGGCTCTGGGAACTTATGATTAGCATTTATCACCATTTTTCTTACTGAATTTTACAGACTTAAAAACAGACTGACAGCTGATGGATGCCCTAAATGATATGACAACAGAGAAAAGCAGAAAATTCTCATATTTGGGAAGCAGGACTTGAATGTTCTGTTGATCACCTAATCGACTAATCTTCACCTTGCTCCATTTCCTTGAGCCACAGTGCAGGGTTCATAGGGATTACAAAGCAAAGGTGAAAAGTGCCTGGTAATCTTGGCTTGACTCCACAGTAAACATCTGGCCCATTTGGGGGACACTATGTCACACACTATGAGGGTTGCACTAGGAAACATAGAAACCTGTAGGTGACATAATGGCAATAGGAATCCGCACAAACTGGAAAGAGAGTCTCCTTAAATCAAATCTAATAAGGTAGCAGCGTGTCAAAAGTCACAGCAATAAGAGTTGTTAATGGTTGGATTTATTGGTGGATGATTTTTTTAGAACATGTTTAGGGTCGCAATCAAGCCGTTTAACAATGGGCTCCCTCTGTTGGTACTGTAAATAGCTCCGTGTGTTCTCTGTCTCTCTACCCCCACCTTGTATACTGAACTCATTTACTGTCACACTAGCGTGATGTCAGCGCATAATTACTCTATGGGAAATAGATGGGCCTGCAGCAAAAATTCCCTTTGGCTCAGCAGGAGGTTAATGTTGTCCGAGAACCAGTGCCATTACACCCCTGGCGGGTGACACCGTTACGCCTACTGCAAGGGGCTGTGCTCGCTGCCTGGTATGGCGCCTGTGTGCCTTAGCAACAAAGGTCAGAGTGAGAGAGAGCTTCTGGAGCAGAGCTGTGTGAAAGTTTGTTAATATGGTCCCTATGATTTCATTTACTGTGCCCTGGAACTCCTCTCTGTCATGGGAAGCACATGTCTGGCGCACATTCAAAGCACAAAAAAACAAAACCTCAAGCCACAGCAGAAAGAGAAAAGGGGGGGCAGATGTTATAAATATTGTTTTAAGTCCTCAAGATATTGTACAGTATGTGGTGGCAACCATCTCACTCAGAAGAGACAGTGTCTTTACGGATAATAACAACAAAGACCGATATCAGGGTATGATGGAACTGAAATCGCTCTGACACAGTAACTCAATTAATCGATTAGTTGATCTTCAGAAAATTATACAAAATTGATTTTGACATTGTATTTCCATTTGTTTAAGTAAGCAAAAATGCAAAACATTCATTTTTCTGGTTTTACAAACATACGATCCTGGAAGGCTTTTTTCGATATATTAATAAGTCCTCAGATTAGTCATTTGTGCTCTTGATTTAATGATTTGTGCTCTCGAATCAGAAATTTATGGGCATGAGTTTTTTTCTCAATAACACTCCTGGGTTCCGTACAAATGTGAGAATTTGCTGGATTGTAAATCTAATATATTTGGTTTTTGAACTGCTGGTCAGACAAAACAATTTTAAGCCATCAGCTTGATCTCTCAATATTATAATATAAATCAAGAACTGCTATTTTCACAGAGTATTTGAAAACCTGAAAACAACTAACCCAAACTTTTAACAATCGGTTGGATTGGTCATTTTTCTACTCGATGTGCTGCTTTCTCTGCTTCGCTTAAAAACACATCACTGTTGAACGTAACTCTGTAACTGACAGATGCAGTTTTTGTTTGGGCCAATTTGTTAGAAACTCACCCAGGTAGGAGGTGACCCGTCTTGTTCCTGTTAACACATCTGCCTATTAAGAAACATATTGTGGCTTCTTTCTCATTGCAGAACAGTCTGGGCAGATGCTGTATGCCAGGCTGGAAGATAGATTACCTGGATCTAAGAATAAAACTCTGTTTCAAGTCTCAGTGGAATGGAATCTAGTCAAACTGGGAAATGTTTCCCTTAGTACCAACCTACAGTGTAGTACAGTATATTAATCTGGAATTGCAATTGATTCCCGTTCTTGATTCATATTCTCTGCTCTGGCAGGATTATAAAAAGGTTGGCATGATTTCCAAGTTTCCTGTAAATTAAAAATGTGTGACACAAGATGATAGCTGCTAAAACTGCTTGGATATTTATCAAATTCAATCTCAATCAAAGAGGTGATTAGGGGTAAATATTAAAAAGACTTAAACTAATGCACTAATCAGATTTTTTATATTAACAGTGGATCAAATGACATGTTGTGTGTTAACGTGCTATGTGTTAAGATAAAAGGAGATAGAATACTGGAATAACATTAATCCAGTGGCTAGAAACATGACTTCAGATGAATAGCCTACTAACATGTTCAACACAACAACTCTATATGGTGATTATATGTGAGTGTTGTGTTTACAGCTTGGTCTACTGCCCCCAAGTGGCCAGAAAATCAGTTATTGCCGTGATCCTTCATTCTCCTTAATTCAGCAAATTCTGCTGCTTTACATAGGGTTCGTTTGCCCTGCACATTGGAAATATGTTGCTGCTGCTCTGTGGGCATTATCCACTGTAAATTTCACTTTTTATAATTCACCTGGGGCATTCTGACAAAGTAAATCAATGTAGTAAGGTAATTGAGCAACATTAAAGCTCCATTAAGCAATAATATTTCACAAACAATGGATCAAATGACCACATGTAATGTAAAAGGTGTCACAAGCCAAACTGAATTATCACCGAACTCTGCAGTTAGCCTCAGCTATACAGAGCTATTCAATCTTTGATAGCTCATTATTATGGTTTTAAAGCACATTTACTTTATTGTTCCGTCTCACCACTCTCTTCAATCCCATTTCCAGCAAAAGATTTCTGATAAACCTAATGTATGCTAACTGCTCAGCGCTGAATGACAGAGAAAGTTAGCAACTAGCTAACGAAAGTAGAGCAACTAAGCTTACTTTTAGCCAATTAAAGTCGAACATAAATTGAAAATATCTGGCTGAAGAGATAGAAGGCGGCGAGTGAATGTTGGACTTATACTTCGTCGGGGAGACAGAAACACAAATCACAAATGAATACTAATGTTGCTCCGTGTCTGCTAGAACATACTCAACTTTTTGCTAACTTGTTAGCTATAGCAACTTTAAAAGGTCATAATGCACCTTTTTACAGCAGACATTTTGACATTTCATAGCCGAAAAAAAACTTAGAAACTGTCAATATTTTTTCTTGTGAAACACTGATGGGGTGGAACTTGAACTGACCCAGATAGATCTGACACTGACAAGAGATATCTGAGCCAACTGGGCCCTTCTGACCAGACAAGAGAGAAGACACTTGGGGAGAGCTGGGCTGAGCTCAACTCTGACATGTCTGGGTGTGAAAGTCCAATGAGAAAGTCCAGAGCCAGAATCAGGTTTCACCTTGTGTGTTAAACTTTTGTTGGGAGGGGCGGGGTCAAATGAGTCCAAGGCAGCTTCGAAGAAATTAATGCAGCACATGTAGGGTCAGGCCACATGAGCACAGTCCAGCTATTTTCCCCCTCCTATATAAATATCCCCACTGCGGAAAAGTAACTGGTTGATCAATCTGTCTTGATGCACAACCACACATCGGCCAACTCTTCTTACCTGCCTCCTGGGTCTTAACAATCCTGTACAACTCATCTGGAAGATCTGATTCCATTCATACTAAAAAGATACTAAATGCCTCTGACTTGAGATGGGTCACATCATAATGATAATGTCTCTCTGGGGGAGGACACTGTTTGCTAAAGGAATTTTTTACTACAGTCCAAAAATATATTCTCAGCTCAACTTTCATTTGTCTAAGTGTGCAGCACGCAAGCTGCATGTAGCACTCGAGGCAAAGAGAGTCATGATGGCTGAAGACGTACAGCTGGCTAGTAAATACTGGCTGACACTAAGTGTGTCAACCATCGGAGGAAATCATTCACAAATGATCCCCGGCTAGGACAGAAACATGCACAAGACAGACAGGGAGAGGAAAACCGACAAGAAAGCTCAAGGAGCAGTGTCATGAAATATGTATGCCAACATGACGTTGCATGGGGCTGAACTGCTCCATCGTTTTTTAGCTGCCTTGAATTCCTGACAGCAAAGACAAAAGTGCACAGTCTGGAGACACAGTAGAGACTCATTAAAGGGAGCACTAATGATTCCCACTCATTATGCTTCAACATGAAGTAAACTGTAACCAATTATTTTCATTCATCGAACAGTTATTGTGTCTATAAATATTTTTTTTTAAAGTGTAAAATTCTCCACTCACAAGTTCTGAAAGCCCAAGGTAACATCTTCAAATTACCAACAGTCCAAAACATATTCAGTTTAAAATGATGAGAAAGAAAATCAGCAAATCCTCACATTTGAGAGGCTGAAAACAGGAGTTGTTTGGCATTTTTACTTGCTTAAATGGCCTAAATGATTAATAGTTAATCAAAATTGTTGACAGGCATCACCCTGCCTTTCACACCATTTGATTATTTTTGTCTTTTAAATGTAACTCCATCTCCTGTGGGTGTAAACAAGCGCTTGTTCTTACCACTCCCTCCAACCATTTATCTCAATCAGCCCCAATTACCCCCAAGCAGATAACTATCCTGCCAATACAGATCGGCCTCAGACTTCACTTTCCCAACCACACACACAAATGAACTGGCGAAGATGGTTTTCGACGAGTCTGAACCCATGGGAACGAACGCATCATGGCCAGCTTCTGATGACGATGAACTGCTGATGAATAAATGAACAACAACTCAGACTTCAAACTCACTTTTACACATTTGCCCTTGCTGGTAATTAATTCCCAGGATTCCACAGTGAGTGTCGTGAGTGACTGGCAGTGTTTTTAGAGTTTGTAGTGCAGTTCCTCCACTCCCCCCCAACGTTGCACATAGTGTGTGTAGTGTCCTTGTTGAATCTCACCTAAGGCATGGAACACTGGTGACTGAGATGTCATGAGCCACAGCCCAGAGGGTTGCAAGCACAGTATGAGACAAACACACTCTGACATCACATTTGAACATTTCCCCAGAGCTCTCAAGCAGCAATTTTTCATTTGTTGCTGGGATAAACATAGTGCAATTTACAGGTTTCTAAAAAGGTAGTTGACTGTTTTTTTTGTTTTTGTTGTGTGTGTGTGTGTGTGTGTGTGTGTGTGTGTGTGTGTGCATTGGTCTCAAATTCTTAAATTTTTTTTTGGTTGCTGTTCTTTTTATGTTCTACACTTGTTTCTGTTTTATTGTTGTTTTTACGGTCTACACTTGTTCTGTCTTTTTATCGTATCATCTCTGAAGCACTTTGATCTGCACTTACCTGTATTAAAGGTGCTATACAAGTTTGATTGATTGATTGGATTGATTAAGTTCAAATCAACAATGTGACTTTTATTTTATGTTTGCCATTAAAATAACCCTGAAATTCATCCATAATTGAGAAATTGAAGTATGTTTGAAGTGCCTTGAAAAACTGAAGTATGCTTAAAGCGCCTGCAAATGCCTCAAGTGCTAACACTGATTACCAAAAAGAGTTTCAGCATCATCAATTATACAGTGTCTCCTCTCCGCTGAGGGACACACTGGATGGATTGCGAGCTAAAATTGTATGTTCTGCTTTTCACGCACAGATCTATTGGAGAGAATGAGAGAAAGCCATGAATTTAGAAAGCTTGTTTTACACTGGAGATGTTTCATTCTGCCCCAACATGTGTTACAGATCTGTAAGTCTGGTGTACTAACAAAGGCTTTTATAAAACATGATGTGCCCAAAACAGCCAAAGGGGAGACATGAATGAAGAATAGGCAGAATAGAGTAGAATAGATACACAGCAGTCAAAATGCACAATGACAGATGCAGACAGGTTAATTTCAAAATACACATTAATGCTTTTTCTGCATGTTTCCAGGTGAAAATTTAATTTGACATTCACCCAGTAATAAAACAATCATTAAAACAATTAATTTACTACTTTTGCGCATGGATATTTGATAGGATAAAAGGATAAGCAAAATACATTTGGCACCTTCACCTCTTCTTCGCCTCTTACCTTCAGCAGATCTGGAGAGCACACTGTCACACACCGATAAAGCCTGAAGTGCTGTCAAAATGACAAACTTCAGACTCCGGCTCCCGGGATTCATGATGCCCGGCTGAAGCGTGGACGGGACTGGCCAACTGTCTCACTGCAGCGCAACCATCGTACAATCACAGTCCACCAACAGCTGATGTGCAAGAGCAAGAGCCCCCCC